>JAOEHV020353861.1:0-11144 GCA_025447995.2 Isaurus tuberculatus | reverse complement strand
CCTCGGGAACCCCGTAATTGGATCTTGGATCTGTGGGTGTTGCCCGGCCCCTTCTTCGGGGAAAAGCTAATAAATTATAAATTAGTTTATTGTATGCTGGCACAGAAAAGTGTTCTTAGGAGAATGTTATAATGAAAGTCACGGCCGTGCATTCACATAGGTCTGAAGTTTTAGATGCTCCAATGCAGTTCACTAATGGTATACTCGGCCAAATTGAAACCTTCGCACCAAAAATACTCTACTTACGGTAGTTACCACCGCCTGTATAAACTTCGGTGTGTGATTGGCTAACAAACAATAAGAGTCTAGTATATAATTTACATAACATATTACACAAACATAAACAAGCCTTGGACATAAAGTTTGCGTCTAGCGACGTTATTAAAGCTAATCACACGTAGCATTCATTCATGTTGTGTAATTCATTTAAAATAAAATTTAGAAGCATTAAGTAATTAGATTTGACATAATGGGAATACACAGTCTCAACGTGATTGCAGGTTTTTCTATAATCCTGGCTGGTCAGCAGGTTTTGATGTACCAAAAAAATAATGCAGGTCCGATGCGGGTCACCTCAGACCTATGCATTCATGATCATTTTAATGTTACTACAATTGTATGTGTTAAACAAAATATTCTTTGGTGCTTAAAGGCATGATATTCATGTTATGTTGAAATTATCTCTCTTTTAGGTAAAGTGATCTTTTTTTAAAGCTCAAAAGATAAAATTTTTGTCTTCTATGCACCAGGTATTAACCCATATGTCTCCTTCATTGTCAAAAACCAAATCGTACATAATCATTGAGAATACATTATTCAAAAAAACTTACCTCTGCAAACACAGCAACTACAAAGATATTTATTATCAGGGACACTAACAAAGCGATAGCTGTAAGCAAGGACAATAATTAGAGTGTAACAATCTTTGAAAGTTGCAGAATGGTGTTTAGAAAAACTAAAGTGAATTGACTAATAAGAACCAATTTTCTAAAACTTAAGGAAGAAGTTTTTATGGCCATTGTGTAAGGGGCTGAAGTTTTGAGCAGCTGCCCAGTGTGTAAGAAGCAATGAATTGTTCCCCAGTGGGCATTCAAAGTAATTGTTTTGTGCAAAATGATTCCTTGCTGAAAAAGATTCAAAAAAATAATTGAGGAAAAGATGGTCACTGCCTACACCCATCATAGTTTCCCCAAATCAAAACAAATTTTCTTTCAGATTATTGTATAAATTTTCATCCTCGTCTGTTTTTTAAAAGTATAAAAATTTTAATATCATATTAACTTCTTATCACTGGGAAATTTGAAATA
The DNA here is from genome assembly GCA_025447995.2 of Isaurus tuberculatus. NCBI lineage: Eukaryota > Metazoa > Cnidaria > Anthozoa > Zoantharia > Zoanthidae > Isaurus > Isaurus tuberculatus. The sequence goes on along the minus strand of JAOEHV020353861.1, from coordinate 9,837 downwards.
TTTACCTGACTCTATGAAAAAATAAAAGTTTGCTTCTCTGACAGCTCTTTCTTTACTTCTATCAACATCTCTGGACTAAAAAACAAACAAAAAGAAATTAAACTGATTAGCACTCCTGACTAAAATACAGGGAGACGGTGGGTTCGATTCCTGCTCAGGGCATACACCTATACCAATTTTTTCTGACAACTGTTTATTCTTTCTTCCTACTACTGAACAACATATGTATTGATAAACTTTTAACACAATTAATACCTTTACTAATGCAGAGTGTAAGTACATGTTGTGTGGCATAATAACAGCTCCAACAATTGCAACAGCCTAAATAAAAATATTAATAATTATAAGTAATAATATATTAACTCAAAAGTCATAGTGATAAACATATTATATCGTACATGTATATCAATTACTAACAGCAGGTTAATAAATCCTTTGTATACCTAAAATACAATCAAATTTATACAAAATTTTGAAAATTTTAAAAAGGACATGACAACATTGTACTTGTAACCACAATAACACAGCACATGCAAGCAACACTTTATCAATATTAAAGAACAACTGTGTACACTGACCTGTTGTATTGCTTTTCTGTCACAGCCTGAGCATCCTGGGATGAAAAGCCCCTTTACAACTTCTGCTTCAACTGGATTTACCACAACATACTGGAAGGGAAAAAAATTAATCAGAAAGCAAACCAAACCAAAAGTAAGAAGGAACATTCAGAACATTAATTAGCATAGTGTCAGCAAAAGTACTTGTAAGTGGTATAAATTCATTTTAACTTTAAACAGTCCTCACTAGTCTGAGAGAGAATTTCAAAGTTTTACCACTTAACTGTTGAAATAAACAATTACAAGCAGTAACCTTGGTTTAAGAACAAAAGAAGAAAAAAATGATTTCTACTTAAGGGATTTTTAGCCAATATTTCAGCAATAACTCCAGGCTTTAACAACAAAATACCTTTAATAGAGGATCTGCCCTGTAACTGCAGTAGACATTAAACCATGCTCACCTCATAGCCAAAAGCAAAAGCCATAACAGTTATTAGAAAACCAAAGAAAGCTTCAAGTTTCCGTAGACCTGATAAACAAAATCAATAACAAGAACTGAATTCGAGATGTACAGTCATCAATATAAAAAAATATTATAATTGTAGATGTGTGTACATTAATGCACTCTTAACCATGTTTTATAAAGTTATAGATCATCTACCATACATGCATACGCGTGTTACCCATTATATGATAAAATTCTCTGTATAGAGGGGCTTCATGAGATATCACTCTCTTACCACCTTATTAATTAGTCAAAATCTGATTGTTCTGACTAGATATATACCTATTAAATACTACAGTCAACAGCAGCCTTATTCATACTTACCATATTTATCGAGGAATAGAAAAATGAATGTGTCAGTAATTGTAATTAGTACTCCTCCATAAAGTGGGATTCTGCAAATAAAAATATCAAGATCAAAATCATTTTTAAAAATCTAATATTATTACCATGCACTGTGACAATCATAAAACTGCCCAAAAACATTTTTGCAAAAAGTCTCTTGAATAGTTTCAACATGCATAATGATAATTTAAATTCAATCCAAATATAAAGCTTTGCCTTAACTACAGTAGTGAATCTGGCTGAGGTAAACTACTAGTTAACCATTAATGATTTTCTTGTGTTAATTAAACAAATTGCTTTAAGTTAATTCTGGCAATTTACATACACAGACTGGTTTTACCACACAAGCTCAAGTATTGATTCACCACTGAGATTAGGTTACTATAGTTCCAAACTTTTCAAAGATTGAAAATGTATTATAAGAAGCACTATACAAATCAAGGGAAAATACTTCTATTGTCCATGTGTACTATAAAATGTGTATTTTGAATATTGAGCTTGCTAAAATTAAGCCAAAGGATACTCAATTATTTTTCACAAATTTTTAGTTGAAGCACTAATTTGAAAAAAATTAATACATTGAGTTGTATCAAATAATCACAACTATAATAAGTGTATCAGATAACTGTATTGATTTCATAACATATAATTATTAATTATAATTATAGTAAGGAAAACTACTAACTTTCCATTTGACAAGAGATAGAAGGCAGTTGCAGTTCCAATTACTTCCTGTTAAATCAGTTGTGAGGAACAGTTAAATATATACTATGAGTTGTAATTATCATTTATAGCTATAAGGTCCATGTGAAAGCAGTACACTGAGTAAGTCTACTTAAGAGTAACAGTTGAAGGTAACCATGCATGGGAAAAAGAAAAAGAGCACAACACTATAACATGCAATTTATATGATCTCAAAACTCTGCCATTTTAGAGAGAACCCAACCAGCAATGAAAACATGACTGCCACTAACTTTTTTTCACCCAGTAAAAGACTTTGTTTACAATTGAAGAAGTTAAACAAAATTAAAGATAAATAAACCTCTTACAGATTCTACCTTGCAGGTGTATTGGAGGGCATGCTCTCAGCTGATAATAGTTTGTCCTAAGTATTTCACATTTTTTAAGCTTAACTGCTGTCAGATCTGGATCAAGTTGCCTATTTTTGGACAGTCTATCAGCTGTTACATTATACAGTGATATTTAAAAGACACCAGAAAAAACTTATTCACTTTTGATCAAGGAGTTTCTCATGCACACTTTAAAAAAAGAGAAAGCATTGGTTGAATGTTTTACCTGCATGTCACTGCCAATAATTGCAATCTCCACCATAACCCAAAGGATGATTCGAGGAACTTTAGGATATCTTTCATTGCACACTTCAGCAAGATGACGACCTAAAAGGATCGATGCACTTACGTATGCTATAATATATAATGCTATAAACTTGATTTTTGACAGTATAAATAGCCAAAATTAATTAATTATAAACCTAAGAAAGGATGAAAGTAAGAGGTCAAACCAAAAAATCGAATAAGGCAGAATGTAAAGTTTTTTGACTAAAGTTACAAATTATGATTTAACTAACGAGACACCACATGAAGTTCAACAAAGGGACAATCAAAGTAGAAATATTATACAGTCACGCTAAAGTTATTAATTTTTTGATCAAATAAATTGCTTTACTGCAAAACTTATCACACTTAAAGCCTATTAGTAAATGAATTACACTATAGTTAATTAAGGGGATTAAGTAATTTGTTTCTACAAATAATTAAACCGCCATCATCACTGAAATTAATTTTAAATGAACTGAAAACCCTATCTCTGTGCAGGGTTGTCAAAATAAGCCGGCAACCGGCGCATTTCATCGGCTACTCTAAATACTTCTAACCCGATTTTCAGCATGGAAGCATGACACTGAGGGAATTAAAACTGTACAGTTTAATAGATATGAAAACGAACTTGAAAGGAAAAAATAAATATCTTAGTTTAAAATGGATGAAATTCGAATGTGTCACGACTGAGAGCATTAGGAACATTTCAGGTCTGATCAGATGAGAGATCACCGCGATAATTAGTAGACTTGCAAAATACATCATCACGAAGTACACACATAAAGACGAGACAGTCATGGTGACCCGTGGCGAGGAAGGGGGGTCTTTAATTGGCCCCCAGTTCCCCCTACTCTATTGGCAACTCCGGCTACTCTAAATCGTTTTGACAACCCTGTCTGTGTAACTTGGTCCTCAAATAGTGTGCTAGTGGTTACAGTTGTAAATATATCAACTAACTAATGTATATCACTTCTTTGAAGATTGTTTAAGTTTATAAAAATAATACAGTCACATATTTACTTGAAATTGACACACTTTGATTATCTTGAATTTGTCACTTACCTGTCACTGTTCCCAGGCGCAAGGATAACCTCTGTGATCCCCCAAAAAATTAACATGTTATTAGTTTTTAGGGCTTACTGCCTTGAAGTGGCAAAGCTATTATGCTGCAGTGTTGAGTGAGTGAGTGAGTGTAACAATTTAGAAACCTGAAAAACCTAATAAGCATTTGTCTATAAGTCATCATGTGTTTTAAAACTTGTTTTGCTTTATAGCTAGTATTTTCATGTTGCTTTTGTATCTTTTTTTGTGAGTACAATATTAATCACAGCTTGTGTTTCATAATTACTCAAACTTTTCAAAAGATTAGATTTTGAAAGTGTGCAGCAAAGCATTAGCAAAGCAGAAAATGAAACCAGTAATGTATGACGACGAGTCATGCAAATTCAGTAAAAGTAAAGCCAAAAATATTTGCAACTGTAATTCAAAGGAAAACATTACCACTGACTGGTTTTTACAAGATAAACAATAAAATTTAAATTTTCCTCCCAAGAGTCAATATGATGGAAACTCACCTGCATTAGGAGTCCCATGAATGTTGACAACATCAGTACCCACAGTAACTACAATATAATAACAGTAATCAAACATTTCAGTTATTACATATTACAGGAAATTAAAACCTTAATCAAAAATACTTTTAATTTTTTAAATATTTTTCTTTAAAAACTTGTATATCATATAATAAATTATTAATAATTGTACTGGCTAAGAAAATTATTTTGAAAGTAGTATTTAATGCTTGTCAAATCTCAATGAAATTTTGAATGTTTTCAAACATTAACTATTGTTGAGAGTCAAGTAGACTCTAATCAAATGGCAACAATCACAAACTTTTAAACTCCCTGCCTTTCTGAACTAGGAGTATAAGTCAGAAATGATTTCACAAGCTGTCCCCTCCTCTTAACCACAAAGGTTTAGAAAACCATTAGCAAAAAAGATATATTATAGACAAAAACTTTTTTTTTCACAAAATAACTAGATTAAAATATATTATCTTGTTATTCATCATGACATGAAGTAACATCACATCATGATTACATTTTGCCTGCATAACTGTTGTGAGAGGGCAAAAAGAAGTTGAAAATCTGAGCATCCAAGCAAGCTAAGTGCAAATGAAAAGACTGGGGAGAAGACAAAAAAGCTACTGGGGTGGGGTGGGTGAAACCTAACCCTTAATTCCCCTCTCCCGCCTTATCCTCTCCTTAATCTTTTCTTTTGTGCATCATTCAACATGACAAACGGAAACAATAAACTGTTGGATTTTCTCCTTTTTCCCCTTCTCAAAAGACCACCAGCTACGTACTGTACTAGGCTATATCATGACGAATAAAAACTATTTTATTAACAGAAACAATAGGCTAGTACATAGAAGTACACTTGTTTAATACCTTGTATTGTGCAACAGCTCCTTGTTGCAGGTCAGATTGAATGTTTCCTGGGTCCAAATATGCAATGCTCATAAGAAATCCAGGACCAGTGAAGGCCCAAAGTCGACGAAAACTGAATTGGTACTTGAGATGTGGAAAACAAAATAGTATCAGCAATGATAGTATTTAATAAACAATAAATAATAATTATTAAAAAAATGCAGTATCTTGTGAATAAATATTACTTTAAATCTAGTAACTATTTTATCAGTTTTAAGCATTTTACAGTAGTTGATTAAGTTTTGGAGATTAACAGTATCAATGGTACATTGTACTTACTTCATCTCGCAGAGATGAAATTTTTTGATCAAAATATGTCTTTGCAAGGTCTAACACTTTAGTTTTGTTGTTTCTTGTGACATTAACATAGGAAGCAATTTCTTCAGTAGAGCTCAACTGGAAACTACCCTCTGAAACAAAAATTAAAAAAAGAAAATAATATTTATTGAATATTAACTGTCTTACATTTTTTTTCTAGATATACCAATTCGTAAAATTGTACTTAAAAAGAAAGGTGTATCTGTACCAGTATCAACTTTATATTGATTTTCTTGCCGAGAGTAGCTCACACTTGCCATTGGAATGTATTCAATACTGAATGACATTAATCATTTATAGTTATTAACTATAAAAAAATTGTTTGTTCAATCTTTACATCATAGCCATCAGCAGCATTCTGAAAAGAAAAAAAAATTCTCAATAAAAATTTAGTATTTAATTCATTTAAAATTATAAATGAAAACAATGAAAGGTTAAAAGGATTAGTTAGTTGACATTGATTCAACTGACAATTTTGCCAAATATCTTAAAATTATCATAATCATTTTTGATTATTTGCCACTCTGGAAACAACTTTATACAGAATTAACATCAATAATAAAAATAATATAATAATATTTTTTATATTATAATAGTAATTTTTGAATATAAATTGAACAAAGATACAAATAAATACTAAAAGATTACAATGTTTCCCAACCCCCTCCCCCTTCCTTTCCCCACCATGTCATTATCAATCGTCAAATGTGGTTCATGTGATGCAGACTGTGTTGGTTACATGCTATATACATTCATAAATTTAGCAAGCATCCATATTCAGCAATTGGTTATGCACCAGCAAGAACATGCATGGCTCGAGATATCAAGGAATACAAAAGTCAGTTTTAGATTTTAAAAAAACATAAGTCCTGTTTAATTAATGAAATAATGTCCACCAAAACTAAATCCCCACCTCTGAATCCACAGTCTAACTCAGTTAGAGTTAAAATGTTTAGAACATGATCATTGATTCACTTAACTGCAATTAAAAAATACTTATTATTCAGTTTGACTGCACTTCATAATCACTCAACCATACTTTTGACAGCAGCCTACTGTGTTTGATATTCAAATTTTACTTTACTTGATAATGACATTGGAGGATGGCAATTAAGTGTTGTGACCTTTTAGCTTTGGTATTTTTGTTAAATATTTTATTTCAAAGTCCAAGCTTATTAATTTTTGTAAAGTATTTCGATCGGTTCTAAAAAAATACAGGTGTCTCTATACAGCTACACTTGTTAAGAGGAAAGAAATTCTGAATAAAAGTTAATTAGATTAAACGTCTCTGCAGTCTAACAGAAAATGAAAAAATCCAAGTGTAAGACTGTGAGTGCAATTTACAGGATTATACTCACAGTAAGGTGCATGGCTAATTAATATAACAAAATAGCAGTCTGGCTTTTCATGAAAATAGATTTTTCATTTCAATGTTTTATCAAGAGCAATAAATTCAGCAAAAACTTTCTGTGTGTTATTCCTAACAATAAATATATCTCCTTTCAACAGAAGAATGAAAAGAAAACCTAACATTAACGAATAACAGCATACCATCAACAAACAACAAATTTAAACTAGAAGTAATCATAGATTAGTGAAATGCGTTCGACACAGGGTCGAAAGCACACAAAACTGACCTTCCCAAAATATGGAGAACAACGCTGTCTGTGCAGAGCACATGGAACCACACAAAATGGAGGCATATGCCATATACACGAAAACGAGGCAAATGTTAACAAAAATTCTCAAAAAAGCATAGCATCCAGCTGTGATGTCAAGATTAGAAAACGTTTTCCTTCATCAAATGCAACAAGATATAAGAGAATCCTTGAAATGTTAATTATCTACAAACTAAGGTTTTTAATAAACTACAAGACTCAGTAACCATGCATCCCACAAAAGATTAGGTAAAAAAGAAAAACAAGTTTCACTGAGATAGAGAATGTGCAGAGGCACATTTTCAATGAAGTTAAAAACACCATTTTACCATTTGATTTAATTATCACTAGGTGAAATGATAAATCATTGCCATGAGCAAAGTAGGAATTTAAGTTGACATTTCAATTATTTAGCCCTTCAACAGAGCATGAAAGGTCAGACTGTTGTTATGAAAATTACCCACACCTCACTATAAATACTGAATTCTGTAATTTGCACCACTCCAGCACTTTGATTTACATTTTTATCAGACTGCAGGGATGAGCTTGTCAGCTTTCCCGTATATATTTATACTCAGATGGATTATCAGATGAGCTTCGTTCTTTGACAAAGCTCATCCCAGACAGATGATCCGTCTCCAGTATAAATTGTTCATTATTATTAATTTTTTTTATTTTTAGGTAACTTCTACTAATGTAGGTGTCTCTAGCTACACTTGTTGAGAGGAAAGAAATCCTGGATTCAAGAATAAACATCCCTGCAGTGAGTCTGATAAAAATGCAAATCAAAGTGCAGGAGTAATAAGGGCTAGATTTAAACATCAGCTTCCTTCTTCACTTATGGCGATGACTTATCATAATCATTATTTTCTTTAAAAAGTATTCAACAAGTACTATATATTTTAGCACAACCACTTTGGCTAACAGGCAAGCATTAGCCAACAGAAACTAAAAATAGCAGCCCAAAGAAAATGAGCACTGACTAAAAAGTACTGATAAAAATTATGTAAAGAATTGAAAGTCCATGTAACCTTCAGACAAAAAAAAAATGAATAAAATAACATGTACAGCTCATAATGCTAAAATTTTTTATGTAATTACACATAACTTCTCTACAGCTTGTTTCTCTTCTCAACTAGTTTCAAAACATCACGCATTATTATTTATCGTAACTTTTTCTTTATAAATAACTTGATAGAAAACTGGACGGTATATATGTTTACGTTTGACAGCTGAAGCGAACGGCACATGGCACAAAGTTGATTTCATTAAAAACGACATCTTCGTGAAGCCTGCTAAGCTGAAAGTTATAAATCTACGGTACCTAAATAACCCTTTAATTGATAACAATTGCCTGAAGATTGCGGATATAACTTACCGGAAATTATTACTCAACATCCAACAACAAATCTTGAATACTCCAAGATGTGGTAGCTATCCAATCACAGTTCATCTTCTTTCGAACACGAAGAGACCCTATTAACATGTAAAATAGGATCCAGACTCTTCTCGCAACAATCAGCCCCGGCCCTCAAAACAGAGCAATGCATTTTCCGATTCCAACTAATGTGCATATGTGGCTTTCTAACAAAAATTGTAACCGTTGATCGTCTTTTGCCATTCAACATCGTCCAGACACATTGACACTAAGACGTTTTTATTAGAAGCTTTAAGGCAGGGCCACGAAAAATTAGTCTGTAGACTCACTGGACTGCTCTCCTCCACGGAAATCTTTAGTAAAAGTCGAAAGATTTATACGTGTCTGAAGAAAAACCAGAGTTTTTTTTTGTTTCCATCCCAGAGGTCACCCGGGGGTGTGCAATGGCCGACTTGGGGTAGGCAGGAGAGGGTGACCGAGAGGACTGCGCGGACGCAAGTCCTCACACGCCAAAATCGCCCAGGATTCGAACCTGGCCTCTTCTGTAAAGATGACAAAAGATAGGTCATTCAACCCTATCAAAGGCCTTTTGTTGATCCAGAAAAAGGATGACCGCACTGGTGTTAGTAAGGTCGCAATAATCAACTAGATCTCTTATAAGTGCAGTATTGTCTACAATGTATCGACAAGGGACGCCGCACGTTTGGTCAGGGGAGATAACTGAATCTAATACTTTCAAAAGCCTGACAGCGATTGCACAGGAGGCAATCTTATAGTTCACATTTAGGAGGGAAATTGGTCTCCAGTTGGTTCTTTGGGAACGTTCGCCGCCTTTGTGCAGAAGAGTAATAAAGCCGCGGCACTGGGACGGGGACATCTTTCCCGAGAGGTGGGCACAGTTAAGGGTTGACACCAGATCGTCCCATTAAAATATCCCAAAAACACAGATAAAACTCCATTGGGAAATGATCAATGCCCGGGGAACCTCCTCTTACCATCCCTTCTAGGGCGCTGAAGCATTCGTCCTTCGAAAGGAGACCTTCACACGCCTCGCGTTCTTAGCGCGATAAAACACAAGTGAGCCTATCGAACATGATCTGACGGTCCATTGGGTAGGTGGTAGTTGAGGAGAACAGATCGTAGTAAAAGTCGCGAAAGGCTTTAAAAAGGCCAATTTCCATTCAGTGCTTTTTGTCGCGCGCGCTACTTTTTGCGATCGATTTTTGCGATCGCACGCTTGCTTTCAAATT
>JAOEHV020353758.1:0-11144 GCA_025447995.2 Isaurus tuberculatus | reverse complement strand
TTTATGATTGTTTAGGGGAAAGTCTAAATATATAACAAAGCACTTAATGTATGGTTCCTCGGGAAACTAGTTAGTTTAGTTTTCCCTCGAGTCCTGATGTTTCCCTCGACTCCATCTCGGGGAAACATCAGGACTCTTGGGAAAACAAAATTAACTGTTTCCCTCGGGACCATACATTAAGTGTATAGTGTTTTAAACTGAGTTTTTTTCACTATAAAGTAGTTGCAAATCACAAACTATATTTTGGCATTTGGGCATTAATTTTTCAAAGCACAGATTTTTTTTTTTTTGAAATTTTCATTTTCAACCTATTATTATAACTAATAGTATTAGACAGCATGGTTGATTCTGCTAATTGAAATTCAGCTCATATATAAAATTATTATTGTTATGTATCAATTCATAGTAAACAGTGTAAAAATTGTAAAATGTTTTTGAAGTACTAATTCTTACCTTTTGGTTTATTTTATTAACTAAAGGGAGTACAAACATCTAATAAAGACAAAAAGTTTGCAGTATAGGAAAAATATATATTAAAAAAATAAAATCCTTAAATTTTTATCATGATGGTACTGTTTCTTTCAGGGTCTCTTTGACTTTCATATAGCATTAAAACACAAAAAAAATTTCTACTTTTAGTGCTATTATAGAATACACAAATCGAGTGATTTACATGGAAGATAATGATGTAGCAGCTGTTCAAAATGGAAGTAAGTACTAGATATTTAAATCTCAGAAATCTTAAACCTTAGTTAAAAATGTTCCATCATGTGCCACTTGGCCAAAATAATGAAATATGAAACTCTGCCATTTTATTAATTATTATAAAAATATCAGACTGAATATACAATGAAACTCATTTAGCTTGATTAGATTGGTTCATACACCCAGTCTGAAAACTTAGATTTAATTTTCCCATTTATAGAGAATATTTAGCCAGTGTTACAAATAGCTGTTGCTCAGTTGGTATGTAACTTCTCTGGCTTCAGAACAGGTCCAAGGTCTCATCAGGCTCAATCCTGGCTGCCATCAAGATCAAGAAATAATTATATAAATTATACTTTTGATTCTCACAACCAAAGTGAAATATCTTTTTACCCTCTCGGCTTTAATGAGGCAAGTAAATAAAGTAGCAGGAACTTTGCTTCAGTGCCTTAGTGTCTCCTCCAAAAGTCTCTCATCATTTAGTGCAAGATATAACAGGAATTACCACCGCGTCCTCATTTGCTGCTAGGCTTAGAAAAGTACTGAAAGAGCTAGTTATGATTAGATAGCTGGGTTGTCAAAATAAGCCGGCAACCGGTGCATTTCACCGGTTACTCTGAAAAATGTGCCAGATACTCTAAATGCTTGTAACTCAATTTTCAGCATGGAAGCATGACATTGAGGGAATTAAAACTGTACAGTTTAATAGATATGAAAATGAACTTGAAAGGAAAAAATAAATATGAATCTTAGTTTAAAATGGATGAAATTCGAGTGTGTCTCGATTGACAGCATTAGGAACTTTTCACGTCAGATCAGATAATGGGAGATCACCGCGATAATTAGTAGACTTGCAAAATACGTCATCATGAAGTTCACACAAAGAGAAGAGAAAGTCATGGCGACTGGCAGCGACGGAGTGGGGGGAGGGGGGTCTTTGGCCCCCAGTGCCCCCTACTGTTTTGGCATCTCCGTTACTCTAAATCCTTTTGACAACCCTGAGATAGTCCTGTCATGAATGTGATTGGGTGTTTATGAAAATGCAGTTTAAACATTTCTTAGTCTGCATGAATGATGTTTGAAACACATATATTACTTATTTGACTGATTTGAAAGAATACTAGTTTTGCTGGCAGTCCTATAAAAGTTTATATTTGTTGTACAGATCTCACAATTCATCGACTCAAGAGAGGTGACGATACAGATGAAGATTACTATAGACAAGTACAGACCCTGCAATTGGAGCTGCAGCAGATCATGAAAGGTAAAAAAGAACTTGGTTAGATCCAGATCTAGAAAACTATTTTAATTTGAAGAAGTAAAAAAAAATGTTCATCAATTAATACTAAATAAGTTGATTCTTAATGGTAATGATTTAAATTTGTTTTCAGGTCATTGTCAAGACAATTTTATTAATTTTTTTAAAATTTGAAAATATTGGCTCTTAAGAAGTTTGAAAATATTTATCACAATTTTTAAACTATTGAACAGATTTATTTGTGCATTTGGTTGAATGTACATTAGGCTTTGAATTTTCATTCTTGAAAGTTTTTTTTTCTTTTCCATTATTACAAAACTAAAATATTTTGGAAGATTGGAATAAAAAAAAGTGTTTCCTGCAGTTTCATTTAGTTCCCAGGGGTATAATTTAGACATAAAAATGTTACCATATTCCTTACTGATGTTTCCACACAGTCTGTTTAAATTTGATTATTATCCAATCAAAAAACAGAAAATGTTTCAAAAAACAATCATAATTCAGAAAAAAAAATTGAACCTCGTAGCTTAGTGATATTTCACTTTTACTACTTGAACTTTATGTAAATTACTGTAGAAAGATGAATAGCTGTTATATTTAATTAAAAACATTAATATCTAAACTTCAGGATTTTTTTTGAAACGGTTTCAGACCACTTGCTCAACTCAATTCAATTATTATTAACAATAAAAGCACTCTGCAGTTGTTTGTGACTTTATTTTCAATCAAATAATTGATTTGGCAACCCTTTAACTTTAATGACTGGACATTCTAGTGACATCAGGAAAAGGAACTTAAAATTATATTGTTGTTGACTTAATATTAAATAACGTCAATAAAATATCCCTTCAGTGGCCACAATGACATCATTGAACACCCTCACCATGCAGGAACTGAATAAAATCAGTTTTGTTGATGTCATTTCCTGCACTTGAAAAATCCTAAAGTTTGTAAAGCATGCAGTGATGAGTTCATGTTAGAAAACACTCACAGATAAACAAATAAGAGGAAAGCATCCTCAGTGTAGCACCCAAAGTTTCTTTACAGACAAGTAAAAAGAGTGACTGTTTACTGTAGATTTTGAAGCATATATTTTCTGATCATTCTCAATGGGCTGTCTAGGTAATTTCAGCTCCTTTATGCAGAAGGAAATATTTGAGCAGACGGAGAGTGTTGTTAACACAATGAGAGGCCGAGTAAACTTTGAAGAAAACAAAGGTGAGTTTCTCAAACAAACTCAATATAATGATTATATTAACAGAAATTTTAACTTTTTTTTAAGTTTAGTTATAAATTGTTTAATTTAATTTATTTTCATTAATTTTGTAACTTTTTTTTATTTTTCATTTACTTATTTTTTTTTTCTTTTGAAATAAATATTAATGACTGTTTGTTTGAAAAAAATACTAGTTTTTTTGTCTTGAAAAATACGTATTGTAGCTAGTACTTTGTTCAGCTCAGGATTTTCCCAATGCAGCATTCATCCCTAAATTTGTGCATTTGTCCTAATCAGAAATTCTCAAATCATGGGTAATGATATATTGATTAGTACTCTTTGTGCAAATGAAAAAACTAAAGACAAAAAATATCAACTTTTTTACATCATATTTGTAGTTAAATACTGTCAGATAAATTTGTTTATAAACTAATTGACTTTAAATAATCTTTACAACAAAGACAAAATTTAAAACTAATTAAGAATAATTACTAATAAATTATTTTGAGATTACAAATAATATTTTTAATGATTTTTATTAACTTAATTTGAACTACTTTATTCTCCAGTACTTGAATAATAAGAATTATTTTTTACTGTAAACTTTGACAGTTACACTTGGAGGTCTGAAAGCTCATATGGAAGCAATCAAGCGCTGCCGTCGTCTTTTGCTGATTGCTTGTGGCACAAGTTTCCACAGTGCTGTGGCTGTAAGTATCATGAAAATGCATTACATTCTGATAACATCACTTCTTTAAGTGAATTTTAAACAGTTTTACTAAGATTTTGACTTAAACTCCAGCTATGGTCATGCAATGACACCGGCTAAATATATTTACATAAGTTGTTACAGTTTACTTCATCCCTGTGTTAACAGTTTCATTTTGCAAGCTTGGTTGCTTTGCCACAATAAGTTGTAGTTTTAAGTGAATAAAGCAAACAGATTTCTGTTTATTTTACAACATTACCTTAGCTTCAGTGTTAATAATATCTCCTCATTATAGATGTCGAGTCTTTGTTTTATATTATTGTCCATAATTGCATCACATCTAGTATCTTGGATTCTATGTTAAAAGCTCACTGTTTAACCAGAACTAGCTGTTGTATAAATTTGTTGAATTTTTCTTTTAATTTAGTGTGTCTGAAACTAACTTAGTAAGATACCTGTACAATCAATAGTTTATGCAATGTTAGGTTGAAAATAGTTTTTTTATTTTAATTAAATATTAGGTAGTGTAAGGAGAAGTAGTTAGTTGTCTAGGTGATAAAGATCTAATTGTAGCAAAAATAAGTTGATAATTTTGATTTGATTTGACTGACGTAGCTGGAAACATGATTTTATGTAAAATACTCAGTAATTATTGTTATTGATCACATTTATATGTTTAATTTAAAGTCTTTTAAACTAATCAGTTTTGTGTTTTGTACCTAGACTCGGCAGCTTCTGGAAGAGCTTACTGAGTTACCAGTGGTTGTAGAACTTGCCAGTGACTTCTTGGACAGACGGACACCTATTTTTAGAGATGATGTGTGTTTCTTCATCAGTCAGTCTGGTATGAAATCATTTTATGTTTCCAGCATGTTATGATACATCTAGGTGATAAACCAATTTACTCGGTTGACACTTTTTCCTAATTAGATACCATTTCTTTTTTAGGAGAAACAGCTGACACTTTAAATGCTTTGCGATACTGCAAGGAAAGAGGTTCTTTAATTGTTGGAATAACAAACACAGGTACAGTTTTGTTGTGGCTGATTGATTGTTTTATTTATTTTATCAATAAGTAATTAATAAAAATACTGTATTTATTGGAATATGAAATAATGTTGGTCCGTTTTTACGAGGGAGAAAATTTGATTTCTTGATGATACTAATTTACAGTATCATGAGTTTAGAAAGAGGTTTCTAGCAACAGTTAAAGTTTATGTTTGTGAAATAGCTTTATTTATGAAAAATTTTATTGTGTCCCATAAAAACAAAGCATTACAGTTTTTCACATTTTAACATATTAGGTTTTTTTTAAAACAAAAACCCTGATAATAGCCAAATATTAATATTTGCTTGGTTTAGTGATGTGATTGTTATTTTTTTGTATTATAGTTGGGAGCTCAATTTCAAGGGAAAGTTTCTGTGGATGTCATATCAATGCAGGACCTGAAATTGGTGTTGCAAGCACAAAGGTGTGTGGCTTCAATAAATATGAGTCCTTTGCTGGTAATTATTTACATTGTTTTAGTCAACTTCAGGTTGAAATCTATAATCATCACTGGTAGCTGTAGCCTGCTAACAGAGCAAATGTAATGAGCTCCTGCTCAAGGCAACAATTTCCTACTCTTCGTACAGTGATTGCTTAACAAATAAACCACATGCTTATCAACTTGCAAATGCATTTCAGAAGTTTATTTTTAAATTATCCATTAGCAATTAAATTAATTATTATTTACATATTTTAATCAAACAAAAATTTCTGCTCAAGAACTGAAACATAGCTACACCCCAAGCCTTACATTTAAAGTATATGTGCTTAGTTATTGTAAGTTAGGAGGCTGTAGTAATTATGAACTTCACTAATGAAAAAAATTTATATACTACTTTTCTTTTAATACAGTGCATAATTTTTGTTTGTATGTAAATGAATAAATGTATATCATGGTTATAAAAGAAAAAGTTACCAACTGCAAAGGTACAGGATATTTTAAAATTCTTATGTACAACTATGTTAATGTTTGTTTACTTATTTCAGGCCTATACAAGTCAGTTTTTAGCCTTAGTAATGTTTGCGCTGATGATGTCAGAAGACAGAATATCCAAGCAAGAAAGACGGAACAGTATAATTAAAGGGTTAAAAGAACTTCCTGGTAAGCTGTGCAATGTACAGTGTAGAAATCATTGTCATTTATTATGTACTACTTTAGTTGATAAAATTAATAAATAAACTTTATGTAAATACTGTAAAAGAGAGAAAATTTAATGTTAAGCTTTGCTAAAATTTTGCAGAATAAATTACAGTAGGTATGCAGAGTATGATCGAAAAACAGATGGAAAGATTTATTTGTTTATTTAATTAAAATAATATATTTCTCTTTGTTTTACTCTTTTCTCTTATAACTTCTGCTCTATATTTTAATCTGCGTATACTAAAGCTCTCAGTTTTTAGTAAATATGGTGACTATATAAATAATTTCAATTTTGATTGTCTAATTTATGCATTGTTCTTACTGTTTACACACTCAAATAAAGTTCTTAAAAAATTATTCAACAATTGATAAAAAAAGTAAATTAATATTAATTGTTTTGATTGTCAGTGCTTACTCTTGCCTGTTAAATATAATTATTCTCTCTGTACAGATCTCATAAAGGAAGTACTGAAACTTGATGAACAGATACAAGCTTTAGCTCAAGAGTTGTACCAACAAAAAAGCATTTTAATAATGGGACGTGGATACCAATTTGCCACTTGTTTAGAAGGAGCTTTGGTGAGTTTGAAAATAGATAATTATTGTAAAACAAAACATGAGGTATTGTTATTTTTTCCCATTAATATTGCTATGTCAGGTGCTAGACATCCCATTGTTGTATGTACAAAACAAACTCTACTACTCAACTCTTATATGGCTGTAATAGTTTGTCTCCTATAATATGGTATTTATAAGGTGGTGTGGTTAGCATTAGAAGGAAAGGGGTAAAGGGGGTCGCCTGCTAATAATCCTCTCTCGCAGCCAGAGGGTGAATTGCCAAGGATGCAGCTCAACGAGGTCAGACCAAAGAAGCTGTGCTGCCCTCTAGGCGCTCAGCCCTAGAGCACGATCCATACATAACCTTGGAGCACAGCACCACAGCCAGATTTAATCAGCTGGGAGTTGATTTTGCTGAGGGAGGAAAACCAGAGTACCTGGAGAAAAACCCTCAGAGTCAGATTGAGATTGACAAATCTCAGCCCACATGCCAAGCCCGGGAGTCGAACCTGGGTCATAGAGGTGGAAGGCACGAGTGATGACCACTATGCCAACCTGACTCCCCGGGTACAGTAGGTAGTAAGATCTCCTCCTTTCAACGATAAGGTCCCTTGTTTGAAACCCAACACTACCAAGATCTAAGTATCTGTGTGAACTTCGTTGCCTCCAAAGTTGACCAATTTTTTTATACCACCAGCTTTTGCTGGGAGCTAACCTGTGATAAGTTTCCTGCCAGCTGAAACAGTTAAAAATTCTCATGCACTTAATTAACACTTCAGAAATCAAAGATAAGCACCAACGTAACTCCATGGGGCCACTTTTGGCTCATAAAAGGATTTAGCTGTACTTAGCTATGGTATAAAAATAATATAATAACTAAACTTGTTAAAATAAACTGATACCAGTTAATGGTAGGTAATTTTTTATAATCTAAAAATTACAGCTACCTTTCTCTTTATTAGAAAATCAAGGAGCTTACTTACTTACACTCTGAGGGAATCATGGCTGGTGAACTTAAACACGGCCCCTTGGCACTTGTGGACAAAACAATGCCAGTGATGATGGTTGTCACAAGAGATGCAATGTTCCCGGTAAAAAATATTGTAAATCATATAATTATATTGTAGCTGCTTTCTAAGAAATTATGAAATGAAGTGTGTATTTTTTCTCTTTAGACTTACCAAGATATAGATTTACTGTAAGTGGTATGATTTAGTCATTGTAAGATTGAAATGTTTATAAGCATTGATGTAAATATGTTGGGTAAGAAGCTAGCTGACACTCCTACCAAATTATTTCAGCCTAAAATTGGTTAAATCTGCATGGTTTTTCTGCCAGGGTTCCACCCTTCCTAAATTCTCCTAATGTTTAATTTGGTTTTCTCAATCACCAGAAATGCATGAATGCACTGCAACAAGTAACGGCTCGCCAGGTATGTATGCCTGCAGGTGTTACAAGATACTAACAGTTTTTTGTTGTTGTATTTTAATATTTCCTTACTTTGACTAGTAGTAGCCATTATATTACATTAGTTAAAAATTTTTGGTTTCTTTTCAGGGACGCCCAATTATTATTTCTAACAAAGGAGATGAAGAAGTGAAGCAGCACGCATTCAAAGTTCTTGAAATTCCTCAAACAGTTGACTGTATTCAAGGAATTCTGACTGTCATTCCTCTGCAGCTTCTATCCTTCCATATTGCTGTTCTTAGAGGATATGATGTAAGTACTGTATACAGTTTGTAATGGAGAGGTGACAAAACATTAAAGTTTCCTTTGAAAAGTTGAAGAAAAATCAGACATTTAAATTTGTGACACCAGGTTTAAAAAAGAAAATAACTGTGAAAGATTTAGTGAAGCTAAGACTTATATGGAATAGGATAGATCCAAATGGAGAACATTGACTTCAGCCTTATGTACCCCTGGTACGAAGAGGATTAAGTAAGTAAGTAAGTAAGTAAGACTTATAAATGGAAAGGCTCACAATCAGGACAAATTGTTGAGTTAAATTGCACATACGTTGTTTCAAGAGTGCTAAGCTTTTAGAGCAAGTTGAACTCATGTTGATCTGGAGTAGTCTGTGAGCAAGGAGTTGTTTAATTTGGTACACTGTATGGACATAGACTTTAAAGGGTGATGGATAACTGTGTTAGGCAGGTTCTTAATTTAGAAGTAGAGGAGAAAAGCTGTATAAGGAGTTCTAAAGAAGGTGCTGGTTAAGGTGATATGGACATGTGCTTTGAAGGGAGATGGATATCCCTGTTAGGCAGGTTCGTAATTCACAAGTAGAGGAAAACCGAGTGAAGTAAGTACACTCAGTAGAGCTGATACACAAAGTGGCCAAAGTTTTAAGACTACTAGTTAAATACATGTACACTGCTGGGTGTAACAGTTCTTCAACTGATTAGTTTCAAACCAACCCAAATCTCACAAAGTCCTTTGATAATTAATTTTTAAAATGAAGTTTAGCATCTTTCGGTTGCTAAAAATCATCAAAATATTTTTTCTTGTCAGTTTAAAACCAGTATTCTGTTTTATGTACATGACTAAACAAAACAAGAAATTTTTAAAAAAATCTCTCATATACACTTTAATAGCAATATTGATAATACTATGTAAACATTTTTCAGGTTGACTGCCCAAGAAACTTGGCAAAGTCAGTTACAGTTGAATAGAAAACAACAGCCATGATAATTATGTTCTTAACTATAGTATTCACACTTCAAATTAGGAAAAAAGTACTACAAAATATAATTATTTAATTGTAGCACCCCAGAGCATACATTAAAATTGCAATTTTTGTGTTCATAATAATGGATTAACTATAATATTATGAGAAAGGGTCAAAGACTATACCTTGTTGTATGAAATGTTTTAATATGTTTGAGTTTGTTATTTTCCAAAGTTTTACCAATTGAAAATTAGTTATCAGTGAAAATGCAAATTAAAGTTTTTCTTTTTTTTTTGGTTTTGACTTGGTGTATCTTTGAAGGATTTTTATTTTTTGGTTTTACATTTTTTAATGGAAAAAATCTGCGTATGATACCTAGCTACCAAATTGTTAAATGTACATTCCAAATGTCAAAAAATACAAGTTAATATATTATCAATTTTTAAGATTATACTTTTTAGAGCAGCCTAACATGGAATGTGAACTGTAAGTAATCTTATAGGTCTGACATTGTTTCCCACCAAAGCAATTAATTAACCATTGGCAATTTATTTCTATTTTTGCACACAGCTTTCAATTTGCTTCCATTACTATAGTAGCTTAGAATAATTGTTTGCTGTTTATGGTTTGGAAGGATAGGCTAAGTGACATAATGAAGTTTGTTTCCAAACAATGTAAGGAGTCATAGATTTAGATGAAAATGAAAAAATATAATTTTTATAATTATTATAAATCAAGGTTTTGTGTCTGGTATGTTTCCACCACTGTCCATCTCTTGTTTTGGGTATAGATAATTGAAAAAATATCAATTATAACAGTAGGCCAGGGGCCAATAAAGATCTTTCCATACATAAGGCCACATAAAAAAAATTAGTTGGTTAGCCTCCCCACCCCCCCCCCCACCAAAACAGGCCCTCTTCCACAGAACTTCTTTTTATTTTATTTAAAAAAAACAACTTTTATCAACCATAAAAACAGTAAGAAACCATGAACTTTCACGACTTTCCTCCTGTGGACTTGCAGTATGAATCATATTGTCGAAAATATGTAAAAAAGTTCAAGAACAACAACAACAACAACAACAACATTATTTTTATTCACCATTTTTGCTGATTACATAAAGAAAAGAAAGAAATTACAGTGTGTAGGTGCTGACTGCCTGGAATAACCTCGGGGCTAAACTAGCCAGGCAGCCAGTACATTTTTATATTGCATGACGTATTAAGGCACAGTGACACGCAGACAAAAAACAAAAACGATATACAAAACTATACACTATACACTGCAAAAAGAAAGAAAATATATACCTCTAAACAAAATAAAGTAAGGTAGAAAATAAATCATTAAGTATTAAAGAGCAGTTATTATTATTGTTATAAATATTATTATTCAAGGACGATATAGGTTATTGAATCTTAGTATTTACTTATGTAGGATTCTTTTAATCTGGCTTTGAAGGTATTTATGGAAAAAGTTTTGAATGCTGGATCGATTGTGTTCCAAACTTTTGCTCCGACAAATCTAATATTGAAGATTCCGTAGTTTGTTCTTGCATAGGGAACTGAAAATGATTGGTTGGCAGAAAGTCTGGTATTATAGTTGTGGACATCGTTGATTGCTCGGAAGTAGTTATTGAAGACAGAGGGTAGCTTTTTATTGTTGTACTTATACATAAACACACTTATTTGGAATTTAATTAAATCAAAAAACTTTATAATTTTAGTCAGTTTGAAAAGGTGGCTTGAGTGTTCATCAAATTTTGAGAAAGTAATTGTTCGTACGGCTCGCTTTTGTAATATGTATACAGGATTTATGTTGGTTTCATAAGTGTTGCCCCATGT
>JAOEHV020353656.1:0-11148 GCA_025447995.2 Isaurus tuberculatus | reverse complement strand
AGTTTTGTTTTTCTGTGCTTGTGCTTATTCTATGCTTATGCTATTTCGCGTCTGTTCACACTATCTATTCCATCCTTGTGTTGTGCTTATCTTATGCTTATGCTATTTCACAAGTATGAACTAGGCTTTAATGGCTGTGTAGCCCGTTACATTGGTTAAACTGTCCAACACCAACATACGCATACATTAATGAACCTCGTAGCACATCCCACTTACAGAGCTGTGAAGCATGCTCGTGATTTGTTAGGCATATTATTTTGTTTTAGATCATGCTGCGATAGATTTTAGGTTTAAAATCAAAAACGGTTTACATATCAACCGTGAAAGCCTTAGTTTCAATAGCCAGTTTGAAGACCTCGATGTCAGTACAACACTGTCCTAGTAAAATTGCTTCCGTTATTAAAATTTCACTTGCTACAAATTTTTAACTTCGACTTTGTAATTACTTACAGTGATGATTACAGCTGATTTACTGAAACAATAAAACGTTTCTCTAAAAATTTCTGATTCTGCTACCAATATGATTTGAAAACGCGAGATTATCTGCGACCCTCTTTCCCCGGACAAAATATCTGACACTAAACGAGTGTTGTTGCCTCTTATTTTCTTCTCTCAACAGGTTAGACTTGTACGCAACATTATTGATGACTGCAAGGTTGGAGCAGCTTCGATGAAAACACTCTTCAAACGGGGAAAACGTAACTACCCAACGTTCAACAGCAAAGATTGCAAAGACAAAGCGGGTATCAGTTACACGTTCTTTGCCGACGTACGAAAACTCGTCGGGCAAAGAATGCTGAACGAAAGCCTTCAAGCTGACTGCATCCTTAACAGCAAACGATACAAAGAGAATGCGTGTTTCTTGGAAGACGGGGAAGGATTGAATGCAGCCGAAATCAAAGATAGATTGAACATCACTTTGGTTCAGGCAAAGTTTTTCATCAAAGACTGCCCTCCGCGAACGCGACTCACCAGGAAGGAAATTGGCCAGGTGTGCACTCTTCGTAACGAAAGGTTTTCAGACGAAAAGATTGCTAAGGTATTTTTAAAAAAACCGCATCTTCTACCAGCGGTGCGGAACGTCACTGGCTGCCCCACTATAGCTCCTCTGACCGCTAATGAAACTAACCAAGTCTGCTACTACCGGAATGTACAGAAAAAACCTGATCACGTGATTGCTAATTATTTAGTCAAGCCGGAGTGGATGATTAAAGCTGTCGTTTGCCCCACTTCTGCACCCCCTCCTACCACTACTCCGCCTTATTTCCAACAAGTATGCAGAATGCGGACTCTGATGAAAGCTAATGATGCAACGATAGCAGTTATTCTGGGTATATCGGTAGATAAGGTCAAGGCCGTGAAGTGTCCCACAACAGCAGGTACGAACTATAGTAGGATATACTGTCCAGTAACGTTAATTCTGTATTAGATGGAATTCCAGTGGAAATGCCAGTGTGGGAAAGGATTGGTATATATGTATACGGTTCATAGAGTTTGAGCCTAACTTTGCCTTTGCGCTAATCCCGAAAAAAAATAATGTTTACTTCTCCCTAAAATATCAGCTTATAAAAGTTGATTTCCAATTTTCGTTATGCGTTTTTACTCTCTATTTAAAATCTCTCACTGTTATGATTATTACTAAGCTAAAAAATAAAATGAAGATTTCCATCATTAGCATAACCATCATCACTATTACCACCATCATCCTAATCGTCACTATAATCACTATCATCCTAATCGTCATTATAATCACTATCATCATCCTAATCGTCATTATAATCACTATCATCCTAATCGTCATTATAATCACCATCATCATCCTAATCGTCATTATAATCACTATCATCATCCTAACCGTCATTAGTCACCATCATCATCCTAATCGTCATTATAATCACCATCAGCTACTCTATTAAAAATTCTCGTCTTCATCTCAATCGCCATCGTCCACATAACCATCATCTCAGTCATCATCCTCATTACAAACATAATCATCATCTCTAACACAATCATTATCGTCATCAAATCACTTTTATCATCATCACATTAAAAATTTAAAGGCAACTTTCTCTATATACTGGGATTAATCCGTTTGGGGGAATCTTGACATACTTCATATTAAAGCAGCACAACGATACAAATAAAAACTTCAATACAATCAAGATTTTGTATTTATCTATTAAATTTACAAAAAAAAAACATTCAGGAATTTCATATATCTTTACATTTTTCACTTCGTATGCACTCTGACCTTAATGTTGCCTTAAGAGATTTTTACAAATGGTATTTTTTTCCTCAGCTCCTTGAAAGACTTCCACAAGAGGTTTGCAGTATGCTAAAGCAGCAGACGCGTTTTTCAAGTTACCATAAAGATTTGAAAACTTTGTTAATCACTTTAAGATTTTAAAATGTTTAATTTTGTAGCGCAATTTATTAGATTAAAATTAATGAAAAACAAGGAAATGCAAAAGTTATTCGGTCCTTTTTTATTCATTTTTTTACTCAAAACAGTTTTAGAGCATTGGTAATTATAAGATAATTGGTTGTTTTGCTTTCTAAAACTGTAGTTTAAAATTTGTTATAATATAAAAGCATTTACTATAATATGAAAACCTTAAGCCAAGTTGTTTTCAAACATATCAAGTATGTTAGTACATGTCTTGCGCATGTGTGTTACGCACTTATATACTTCATATAGCCTTCGCAATTCATTAAAGAGACATAAAATTATCACACGTGTGTTATCTTCTTAAAAGGGTTTAGTTTGTCACGAGCTTTACTAAAGTACAACGCTGAAATGTGGTTAAAAGAAAAAAAAACGTAAGTGTGAAAGGACTCGTTACCACGTCAACATCGGTTTAAAAATTCAAAATGCGCTTTGAGTGACTGGTGGTCTGAGGCGAGGAACTCGTTTGGCATTCCTCCTAAACGATCAATCACGCCTCTAGGAAGAGTTCTGAGCACTCCGTTGGCCCTTAGCGCGTCTGTCGAAAACCAAATGTAGTCTCTTGTCCAAATATTTTGATACCCTTCATGGTCTGTAAACTCCGGCTCCTCTCCCTTAAATGAAAAGCCAAGTGACTTAGTAAATAGTTTTAATAAATTTAAAAAAAATCAATTTTGAAATCAATAGTCAATTCGATATGATTTCACCTCAGCGGATGAGTCTTTATTTGGTTTAAAAGTGATTTTAAAATCGATATCTCGTAAATTGCGTTTTACACACTATAGAAAATAACAAGTACTAAAGGGAGTCCATTTTCAGGTGCGTTCATCTTCTCCTGATCGCTTTTTCCCCAAAACAGTTGGAAACAAAAATAGTAATAGATAACCATTACTAGCACTGTTCACTCAATTACTAGGTGCGTTCATCTTGTATTAGTAGCCTTTTTCCAAACACAGTTGAGAAGAATAATAAATACTAACAGAAGACCATTACTAGCATTCTTCACTTCATTACTAGGCGCGTTCATCTTCTCTCATAATTCGCCTTTTTCCAAATACAGTTGAGAAGAATAACAATTACTATCGGGAGACCATGATTTCATTACTAAAACGGTTCTTCTCTTCTTATTCGCTTTTTTTCCGAACACAGTAGAACAAAACGGCAAATTTGGACAAAAAACCAGAAATTCTCAATGTGCAAATGGGAATATGTTAAATCCTTTTGGGACATTGTCTATTACATAATAGTGTTCGGTACATTGCCTCCTTTAGTAGAGAAGACCTTGACTTTCACTTACCAGCACAACTTTGTAAGCACTCTTAAGGGTTTTAAGAGGACTGTTCAAACAAGGTTGCAGAACATCCAGCATCTGTAGCTCGACATTTGGAGGCTGAAATCAATGTTGTGTACCATCTAAGCACTGTTCACTACGTAGTTAACTTTAATCCTTCCAGCACCATGTACCAAAACCATCTTAATTATATAATACAAAAGTCTGTTTTACTTTCTACCGACCCAAGTAAAAGAATCCGAAATCTGAAATTCAAGCAAAAATTTTGGAATCCAATTACGTATAAAGATCTGTAATCTAGGAGCTGAAATCTGGAATCCAAAGTTTAATTGAATTGAATTGTTTTTCTTCTTAAAATAGGGTGATACTTACTAAACCAACATAATGGTGTGCGGTAAAGTTTAATACAAATTTCAAATTTATCTCATCTCGGAAGAAATTATTTGCAATCGAAGGGCAACTATGGCCAATATTTTCTTCCATAAAATGCATTGACAACGGTGCTTATTCAATAAATTGGGTTTAAAACAATCCTTTTTGAGCAAGCGAAAAAAAGAAGTGTGTGTGTCACATACCATAAAAAGGAAAACATAACATTCTCTCAAAATTCGATGAGCTAGCATGATTAAGTCAACCTTTGTTCCAGTTGACACAAACTCAACAACTAGCGAAGCTGATTTAGTCAGTAAAGCTTGTAGAACTTCCTGCCTAACGTAAGAATATTAAAGAACTAAAACATCTTTTCGTGGGTCAATTAAGGAAAAAAACAGTTTCCCTTAGAGTATTATCAATATCTACCAAAGCAAAACAAACTTACGAAATTAATTCAAGCACGCACTTACAACACTTGTAACGTAGAGGGCAAAATTACTCGGTGCTGACTGGCTCACGATGGATGGCTTTTTTCTTTAATTGACGGCAAAATCACTTGGCGCTGATTGGTCGCTGGTTTGCGGAATATGTTGTTTTGGCAACAATGGCTTGGCGGTTTGCCGAAGTTGATGAAAACGGAATTATAGATTTAATGTTTTCTAGTGAAAACGAAAATACTAGAAAAAGTACAAATAATTGGATAAACGTGTTTCAGAAGTGGGCAGCAGCAAGGAAAGTCGAACAACGTCTTGAAGAGTACGAGCACCAAAAAAGAAAGAAGAAGGCACGCGAAGAATTTTGCTCTCGATGTCATAAACATGTAATTGCATGGTTGCTCGTAAAATTAAGGATTAACTTCACTTGTGTTTTCAATTTTTTTCCAAAATTGCCCGAGTCGCAGACGCTCGTGAAATTAATCCTTAATTTTACTCGGCCCCATGCGATTACCTGCATTGATAACATTTGTGACTTCCTCTTCGAAAACCAGGCAGTAATCATGAAAATATTTTCAACTTAAGAGTTATCTGAATAATTATTAATTTTTGTCTGTTTTATTCCTTAACTTTGTGGCGTAGTGAAAGGTGCTTAGTGCATTGTAGGAAATTAGCTCCCTGATGTTTTGCTGATGTAATACATGTGCAATATAAAATAAACAAAAAACGAGAGGAGTATTTACCACTTGAAGAGGTTTAACTCCGTGTTTCCACTTCACATAATCAAGTCTCCTTAACCTTTTCAATTGGGTATCATTCAAGAAGCCTTTACTAAGAAGCTCATAAGATGGAGAATAAGGATCAATGTTCAAATCTCCACAAAAAATGTGAGGTACTTTGTCCCCATTTTGCATATGACTACACAACGACTTGTTAAAGTTATTCAGTGCTTTTGTAGCAAGTGCCAGCTGCAGTGATTGAGTTACGGTATGTTTCTGATATGCCCAGAAGATGTGCGTTGTTCCTAAAATTTAAGGCAAAACAAAATAATATTAAGCAGTCCTATAAAACAACTTTAAGGACAATTACGATACTCTTCATTCTATTTTGCCATGTTTCGGCAGTATCTACTGCCATCATCAGAATGGTAGCGAGTTTGGATCTAAGAATTTACTTTAATCTCCCTCATTAATTTTTTGCTATCTGTATCTATTGCCTTGACCATTCTATTTTCTAATTTTGTTTAATTTCAAGATCAGTATGTGCTCATTATTCCATTGCAAGATATTTGTATCTCCATGGAGATTGATCCCAACGCTTCATTAAATTCCTGGATCAACACCAGATATGTTTGTTTTAACTAAAGTCTTGAATGTCTTATTTATACTTAGAAATGTTTTTAAATCATACAATTGATTTTTGTAGAGTGGGATATATCCAGCTCAGAATTTTTTCTAACTATTATTGGCATTGAAGGGAAAAACAGAATTTAGAATTTGTTCCTTTGAAGCCAAACATGAACCATGATGAGTTTGATTATGAAATTAGTGCATCTCTTAGCGAACTTAAGGTTGGCGTTTTTATCATTATAATACCCAACTAGTTGATGAACAATGAACATGCTTTATGATACATCCACACTTTAGTTTCCACTCACAAACCAGACAAGAATGACAACCACTTTGATGGTGTTACCACAGCATCACGTTCATAACCACTTAATAACATTAAATATATCTAACGACTCTCTAGACTGCTGAAATTTCATTAACACATATTTTCATATGATACCTTTGAAAATGTATGAGGTAGCTTGAAAATAGTCAAAATCAATGCAGAATAAAGAGTATGTGTTAAAAAAGTGTGAGCTTCTTTCTAAGTCCGAGAGCGGTATAAGGTAAAAGTCTAATCATGAGTCCCACTCTTAACTCTTCAATGACTTGGTAGCTATGTAGTATACCAAATTTACAGTAATAACTACCTACTGCCAGTAGTTTTCCACTGGATTGGTGTTTTAATGCAACCAGTAGAACAACAGTTGGAAACTTTGGATGAGCAGGAAGAGCATCTTGAAAAAAAATCTTTAATAGTTCTTGAATCATATCATCTAAAACAATGTGCTCTTCTAACACGAGATCAAACGTCTCATTTCTAAAAAATAACACTGTGCCTTCTTCAAGTCCCATAGCTTCCTTTGCCAGAACTCCATTGTATCCTAGAGACTCAAGTTCAAGTTTTAAAATGTCACTATAGTATGAAATGTCCACCTCTTGCAGACACAGTATGTCTGCATCTAGCCACTTGATCTACAAGGCAATGGAAAAATTACCTTCTTATTTTTTCATCTCGAGTACACAGAAATTATACTATGCTGTAAATATT
Organism: Isaurus tuberculatus; assembly: GCA_025447995.2. Lineage (NCBI taxonomy): Eukaryota > Metazoa > Cnidaria > Anthozoa > Zoantharia > Zoanthidae > Isaurus > Isaurus tuberculatus. Next base: position 4,223 of record JAOEHV020353656.1, on the reverse strand, counting down.
TTTTTCAATGAATAAGATTTAAGAGTTGTTTTACACGCAGAATCAGACCATTGAAAGTGCTCGAATGTCCTTTACTTGCGGAACTGTACCACCTTAATTTCATTTACTGTATTTATAATCTAAAAATGGCATATGTTTAATTTTATTCTGCTTAGATTTTCAATGCCCACAGTAAATTAATGTACGATGCAGTTTTACAACTGATAAAGCTCAAAAATAAAGTGGAAGATGCAAGCAAGATTACAACATACAAAATACAATCCCTTGCAACCTACAGCAGAAAACTGGAAAAAAGAGAACTTTAGTAAGCATAAACTAAAATCTAAATCATTATTGAGCTCATGAGCCAAGAATCTCATCAGAACTGCCTCTTGATTTCAGCTTCCGTAATGCGATGTGTAGCTGAAAAGAATTTTGACCACCCTTTGATAACACACTAAAATTCAAAGTGTAGCTTCCCCCAGAATTCAGTAGGTTCTTGTTTTACTAACCTGGCTTGTAAGGATGGAAAGCTAGTGTTACCTGCTAGTCTAAGACTTTTCATTTCCTAAGCCTTACGAAAAATACTGTTATACACAGTATCTTGTTCAAATGTTAAATACTTTAGGTAAATAAAAAAAATAGAGAACTATTACCTCTTCCATTAATAGCAAGTGTCTATGAGAGTCTCTTCCTCTTTCTCTACTAATGAATTCTCTGTGGCAGTAACTATAATCATCAAGTTTATCAGATGGCAGATCGTGTAGTATGTTGTATGTGACAATAGAAAACTTCAATTCATTGGCACTCACTGTTGAATCAATGCCATTTGTGATTAGCTCTCTCTTAGAATAAAGTGGTTTCACAGCCATGAGATCAAACCTACGAGGAGAAAGTTAAAAGCGTCAAAGCTAATTTATTTCTTTATGAATTTATACCATTTACAGTTTTCTAACTAGCTAAAAATGGCAGGGTGATTTAGTTTACAGAAAATTAATATTAATGATCCTTGGAAATTAGCCCTGTGCGGCGCTACAGTTTTCTTCTTCTGAAATCGTTGTACAAAATCGATTAAATTTGCTTTCCTTATTTAGGCTCGGTTAATTCCGAGAAATGGTCGAGGTTACGAGTCCTTACTGTAAGCCGTTGCTCACGTGAGGTTTCACAAGCTACAATCACGCATGCTTGGAAATTCGCGACACAAGAAATTAAAAAAAAACAGAGCCGAATCGAAGACTTGTTGCCTACCGGCACGAGTAATATTCTACAGGTTTTAGAAAGCTAAGTGCAAATACTCATGCAGCTTCAACCATGAACAAATTATTAACCTTTTCTATAATACAGAGCAAAAAAAGATCTTTTCAAGGTATTTTAAATTTTGTTAGTGTATTTAGTTTATTTACTAGGTTCAACCCATTTGGGAACCATTAACAAATTCCTTGGAGGAGTGTGTACATGATTGTTGCCATGCAACGACGTAAGAAGTGATCTTCTACAGTAGAGTATTACGTTCTTAACTCCTGCAGAGAGTTGAAACCATTGTTTTATGTTTCTGTACGGTCGTTCTTTTACATAGTTCAGCTAGGATCTTACATTATCTGTACCGGAATTTGGTTTTCAAGGTTTTCAATTCTGAAGTTAATTGAACCGACTTGTGTCTAGAGATGTAGAACATTTGTTCAATGACAGTCGTTTTTAAACACCTTGGCGTAACTCAAAGTGTAATATTTTACATCTATACGAATATGGTCCAATACAAGCATTGTTCAAAGGTTTTCAAACTAGTGCTTCATGAGCTGCATCTTGAATATTTCATGAATGACAACGCAACGATTTAAAGCCAAGGGTCAGATGCTTGATAAATGTTCCGGGATGACACATTTAATCAGTTCATAAAACAATAGTCTTCGACTTGAGCAAAATCAGATTTAGAAAAGTGAGGTGAAACCTGAAAGTGTCTTAAAATGATTTTAAAGTGTTTCAAAGTGTTTCTTATACATATTTTGCGTCGTTTTGTCAAAGAAAAGCTGAGTTGAACGCTGTAGGTAGCCATCACTTGTGTACTTATATTCTAACGCAATAGGTTAAATTAAAGCATTAGAGTTCGATTATCCTTGGTTTAAATTAGAAAGAAGTAAGAGTTCCACTCAGTCAGAATTCATTGGCAGCTGCAGCAGAACCATCATGTAGAACGAACAACAAAGAGAACAAAAGATGGTCGTACACTGTTTTGCGATTCCCAAATATCCCAATCAAACAAACTGTGCCTTTAGTCTTATTTCACGACAGATATGTTTTCCAGACGTAACCTCATTATAAATGATGAAAACGAGCCAATAAATGCTATCGCCACTCTTGTAAAAATTTTCAGGCATTATGGACAACTAGATTAACATAAAACAAATGAAGGAAGAAAAGATCTTTAGAGAATCACTACGTCAACTTCTTTGTACCTATTTGAATAGTAATTTAATTTATTTAATTAATTTATCTTTTCATTTAATTATTCACTAATTTAAGAATTTAATTATATTATTTATTTTTTTATCCAGCCACACCCTATATAAAGGGTTTCTGACCGATGGGTCATGTGGAATTTTATTAACGTGCTCTGGAGTTTGAGTTTCAAGGTTTCAAAATTCCTAACCTTAGTTGAACCCAGAGTTTTGTAAACAACTATTGAAAACAAAGGGACAAAACTAGATTTAGAGGTTCCAAACAGCTGTTTAGTTTCCACCGTATTTTTGAAATGTTTGAATGAATGTGGTCAAACAACAAACAATTGTGCTTTAGTAGAATTGCCAATGGAGTATTTAACGTGGTTCCTTCCGAGACAGAAAAGCTCACTAGTTCTCTGACAAAAAAAAATTTCAAACGTAAGTAGCTCTTAATTACATGTCACTGATCGAGGTGGATCCCCAAAACTTAATGAATGTAAAAGCGTGAGAGTACATAAAATGTTTTAATAAAGGCAGCAGGTAGATGAAGACCCAACTCTCAGGTACATTTTATGCGTCGAAAAGTGAAAGATATTGTTAGTTCGTAGACAAAATTAAATTAATACCACACAAAGGGGACATAAAATTATACTGACATACTATCACCTGTTGATAACCCTACATTTGTTGCCGTTACCGAACAGTCAAGAAGAAAGCTAGCGAGGCTAGTTCAAGCAAAGGAACCAATCAGCGAACAAATACTCCTTGAGTTAGCTAAACATTATAAAAAGCCTATCGCTTCATAGAGACTCTTAAGATTTCCACATTGATTTTTTAAGCTATTTTGGCCTCTTTAGAATAAACGAGGTTCTAAGCATCAGATTTTATGGTATACCAATACACAATACCCAAATGTCTATTTTCCTACCCAGTGGCAGAAAAAAATAAGAAAATATTGAAGAGCATACATATGTAGTTCCTAGATTGGGCAAATCGACTTGCCTCGCTCATTGCTCGAAAAGATAACTGCTTTTTCACCTTCTACAACCAATAGCCGTTTCTTTCCAGTTGCTGCAGAATAATCAAAACCCAAATATAACCAAAGTGACATCATTACCAATACACATGCATGTCTGCTCTTCAGAATACGAGAAAATAATTATCAGCTTTCATAGATAAAATTCAAATTTTGGCACACACACTTCATAAAGTGGCGGAGCAAGAAGTTCAGGACTTAAGGAAGCTACGTAGTCCCAAACTTAAAGAAAGACACGCTAGCTGGAAAACCAAGCCACCACTGAAGTTGATTGATCATGGGCATTGTAAACGTTTTCATATAGCTTTTTCATACATTTTCTTTTTGTATAACATTTTTTATTAAATATTTTCTGCTTTTCTTATTAAAGTATTATCTGGTACCTCGAACCGGCCAGCTTCTTTAATATTTCATTTGTGTTCTGCATCAATTTAGGGTACAAAAACAGTTCTTTAGAGGATGACTATGTCAACTAATTTGTATCTATTTCACTATTCCTTTTTTTCTTTCTTTTATTTATTCATTTATATATTCATTTCAATTTTAAACTACTTGTTTATTCTTCGTTTCATTAATGGTTGCCCGCTCCATATAGGGGTCAAAGGGGATCTTATTTTACATTGGACTTTCAAGGTACCGCCGCCTGGTTAGCCTAGTTGGTAAGGTGCCAGTCTATTGAGCGGGAGGCTCGGGTTGATTCCCGGCCGGACCAACACTTAGGGTCTTAAAATAATTAAGGAGAAAGTGCTGCCTTTGCTCTAACATCTGCA
>JAOEHV020353655.1:0-24498 GCA_025447995.2 Isaurus tuberculatus | reverse complement strand
TCGCGATATAAATCGCTATAAAATGATTTTAATTCTGTCATTATTTCTTTCGGATTTGAAATTAGTTTATTTTCTTTTTTGTAAATTTTTCTAATGGTGGTGATGATGGCGATGGTGGTGGTGACGGTGATGATAATGATGATGGTGATGATAATGATGGTGATGGTGATGATGATGATTATGGTGATGATGATGGTGATGATGGTGATGATGATGGTGATGATGATGGTGATGATGATGATGGTGAAGATGATGATGGTGATGATTATGGTGATGATGGCGATGGTGGTGGTGATGGTGATGATAATGATGATGGTGATGATAATGATTGTGATGATGATGATGATGGTGGTGGTGATGGTGATGATGATGGTGATGATGGCGATGGTGGTGGTGATGGTGATGATGGTGGTGGTGGTGGTGGTGATGATGATGGTGATGATGTTGATGTTGATTTTGATGTTGATGGTGATAGTAATAGTAATAGTAATAACAAAAGTAACAATGAGAATAATAATTTAAAAGGTTTATTTCACATGTAGTTAGATGTACCTACACAGACAGGGTCAACCAAGTTGCTTTTTGAGTGTTTTAGTTTATAATTCATTACTTGTTATGTACCAAAAAACTTTCTTGTAGCTTTTGTAACAGCTGTAACTCCATGGATTTCTTCGAAGTTAAAAGGTCGATATACACGAGGGTGCTTGCTCCTGCAACACGCTTCCGCAACATGCTTCTGGGTCATTTTGCCATGTTTGCTGCAGGCCGGTACACACGGGGGAGCTTGCTCCCGCAGCATGCATGCTCCAACACGATCGGAGTATGGGAACTAGTTGTAAATCCAAAATAAGCAAATTTGATTGGCCAACTGGAGACAGGTTGTTGCGCTCCAAACAGGTTTCAGTACACACGAGGGAGCTTGCTCCCGCAACACGCTCCCGCAAAAGATTTGCTCCTGGAGCTTGCTCCCTCGTATTTAACCAGTTTGATTCAATGGAGCAACACCCGGGAGCAAAAATTTTGTTGCCCAACAATTTTTTCGCATGAAATCGTTGGTAAAGACGAGGGAGCTTTCCTCCGGTAGCATAATGCGGGAGCGTGTTGCAGGAACAAACTCCCTCGTGTGTATCGACTCGCTTCAGACTTTGATAAATCCGTTCATTCGACTGCTTATTTATATCTGCCTCAAGAGATAAAATGAATTACGAAGTCAACCTTTCTAAAATAATTGTCTTTGAAAGGTAACCGACTGTAAACCTCAGGCTTGAAACTACTTCCACTGATGATGGCAATTGACCTCCCGAAACATGGTTGTCTACGTTAAAAGCGTCTTTATCTTCTTCAAGTTTTACACTACTTTACACTTCTGACAATGTCTCTTTTTTTACTTAGTTTGGTTTATTCTGGAGGTGTTTTTTCTTGCAGTGTTTACTGGAATGCCCTAACTTTAAAGGCTGGTTTTCACTAGGCATAAGCACAAGCATAAGCATAAGCAAAAGTGTTCTGTGATTGGTTGAATACATTACGCTTGTGCTTGTGCTAATGTTTCTCCTATTTTCACTTGACATAAGCATAAGCATAAGCATAAGAAAAACGAACATGTTCGTTTTTTTGTGTCATGCTTATGCTTATGCTTATGCCTAGTGAAAACCAGCCTTAAAGGCGTTTTTTACTTTCTTTTCCAAATCACTTGTCGCAACTGTTTAATTAAATTAATCTTTTGCATCTTTTTACAGCTTTCTGGTGTTGAATTCCATCGCGGTCATCCCTGTATAAAGCTTGTTAGGGAATTCACAGCGTTTAACAAAACAAACACCTATACTCTTTACATAACAAAATCCAAGCCCTACAAGCCTTTGCGGTACGAAATGATTGGATATGACAACCTGTTGATGTCTCACTATGACCACTACATTTTAGACTACATAACATTTGAGCCTTGGAGGTTCAATCGCTCTCTCTTCATCTTCCCACAAAGTAAGTGAAAAGCGTTGCGTCCAAATTAGGAGAACATTATGTCATGAAGTTGTTTTACATTGTATTGTGTTATTAGAGAGTTTACGAAACACAACGCTTCAGGTAATGACGAGCCAGAGAAGTCTAGGAACAAGTGCTTTCACGTTATGCTCCCTATACTAGCCGGTCAACATTATTTTTTGCATTACAGATTTTGGAAATTCACAATAATAACAATAACAATAACAATAACAATAATCTTTATCACGTCTTCTGGAAAACGCAGGTGTATTACTTGTAACTAAAGATTAAATTACATCGTTCACACTCCGATTCAAAAATGTCTTTTGCTTCGATTTTGAGCCTAAATGTTTCATTCAAAGATTTATTCATTGTGGTTGCAAGTTTTAAAATGGCAAAGTAGAACCGTGTCAACAAAGCACTCCAACACGTAGTAGTAATTCGTAACAGGAAAGTCTCTAACTAATGTAACTACATTAAATATACGTATTTTTTTCTTTGCTTTGAAGAGACCTGGTGTGCTAAAAAGGCAAAGAAATTAAGATCATCCTACGTCATAAACCCGATGTCGGAGTTCATGCATTTTCACCACGCCAATGATAGCGAGACAAAGCAACTGTATGACAGGTTTAAAAGGAAACACAACAAGCATTACAACAGCCATACGGAACATGAGAAAAGGAAGCATATCTTTAAACATAATGTCAGGTAAAATAATAATTATACTGTCAACGATAACAAAAATAATTATTATTTCAGAAAGAGTATATGAATACAAAATATAATAATATGGCAATAGTTATTCGTTTCGTGAGAAGTTGGTAGATATGTGGTATATGCACCAACCGGAGAAAATACTTGATTCAGATGAGTGTAAGATATTATTCCCTAATGATTTCTCTATAAAATCGGATAAGCAATTGGATCAAAATAGGCTAGTCATCATTGTAATATAAAAAAAGACCGTCTTACCATTTGGCGCTCTTAATGAAAAGGAAGAAGAAAAAATGCACAAATATAGCGAAAAAAAAGTTTTGAAGATAAAAAACGTAGAAGTAAAATCGATCGTTAAACAGTCACAAGAAGCTTTAAAAGTTTGATCGAAAAATTGAAAAAAGATGATAGTCCAAATAATGCAAATTCCATGTTTGCCTGGGACAGCCAGAGAAATGGAAACGCATTCATCAGTATCAAAGAACTGCTGCTGTGCTAAATAAGGAGAAAGCAAATATTTCTATTTTTATTAATAGTTATAATAATCATGTGACCAGTGCAAACCACATTAACAGCAATAATTACTGACTTCAGGTTATTTTATTTAACCAAGAAGAAAGGACGAGAACAATTAAACTTGAAGATTAGCAAAACGACGATGGAAAACTCTACTCTCAACAGTCAACTAAACTGCTCAACTGACAAAACTAAACTAAAATTTCCTTTTTGTTTTAAACGTAAAGCATCTTCCATGTACAAGTGTGCGCGCTAATTTTAATAAAAAAAAACTACTTCGACCCAACTACAATCATATTGATGATAATAATGATATTAATGATAATAATAATAATATTAATAATGTTACTATTAAAACACTTACAGGACGAAACTTTACAATTCTCCCTAGCCAGTAGCCACCACCTAAATTTTCATCAACAAAAATTAATCCATTTAAGAAATATCTTTGGTCCGCGGCGACCTGAAATGATAACGCTGATTACCAAAAGAGAAACGTTTTATAATATTATTGCCAACCAATGAAAAAAACGTGTGAGTTTGAAATCCTCAAAATATTTAGTTACACTTGCTTAGAATTTCCTACAGAAAATCTAAGCTCACGGAAGAAATTTCACTTATTTACAGGTTTATCAACTCAAAAAACCGTCAGAACCTGAAATTTAAACTGAACACAAACCACTTCGCTGACATGACGGAGCACGAAATGCGAAGCCAAAATGGACTATTACACCACAAGGAACCTGGTAAAAACACAAAGAAAATACAGATCAGCCATATGACACAAAATATTTCTCTTCCTCTCACTTTAGACTGGAGAGATTATGGTGAGTCTTTGTTGTGCCTCGTGATGGCTGTCGTTTTATAACCAACTAGACGCTCTAAGAGGGTGCAGTCGGGCTACAATACAAGGACGTTGGGGCTTCCTGTTCATTTTTCGAGAAAATTCGCGAAGTCTTACACTAAGTAATAGACCAAACGCGACGTGACAGATTGGCAAAAAGGCAAAACTAAAGTCGGGCCGCTGCGCGTAGCCCGACTAATAACTATATTTATTAGTCGCGTTGCCAGCATTTTTTTGCAGGGGGGTGCACCTCCAATTTGAGCGACCCTTTTGCCAACAGGCCTTCATTCGTTGTACGCTGTTCTAGTGAGCATAGGCCGAAAATTGTGATGGGTAACACTGATTTCTAAAACAACAGTGACAACCAAATACATATATAAAAAAATTTCTGCCTTTTTGAAACTACCAGTTCAGATAGACTATTTTTCTTTCTCTTTAATTTCTTATCTTTTTTTCCTTTCTCTTTCTTTTTTGCCGTATTAGTTATTTATGAGCGGAACCTTCGCCCTCGTCATTCTATCAGGCGATAGAAATTGCGAGCTCGTATTCTAATTGTTAAATGGAAAATGGAAGCTAGCCAATGAGAAGGCGCGTTATATCTTCTTTTTTTTATAAAGCTCTATACAGCTAGGCTATATTAGACTATGTTCGACTATATATTTCCTAGCTATGTTACACTATATAGCCTAGCTATGTTACACTATATAGCCTAGAAGAATCGATTTGAAGCCTCAGGGTTGCTAAACAATCTGCCTGTTTTTTCAGCTAATTTGAGCCCTTAACCCTGAGCAGTAGGCTGCTTATATAAAAATGTTTGTTGTTTTTTACCAGGTGCGGTAACTCCTGTTAAGAGTCAGGGCATTTGTGGCTCATGCTGGACATTTTCAACGCTTGGCGCCATCGAGGGAGTTCGCTTTCTCCAGGTTTTTACTTGTTATACCTTAATATTTTTGTTTTTAAGCTTTACACAAACAAGGAGGCGGATAAGATGTTGGCTGTGTGAAAAACGTGGTTACCGTTGGAGTTTGCTATGGAGATTATTTTGAAGCACCTCTTAGTGCTCGCTCTGAAGTGTCGCAGAAGTGAAAAAAAAGGTTTACACAATGCTGATTAGCTCCAAAAATAGCTGTAAGTGGCTGCCACAGTCATGAGTGATACGGGCGCTATGTAAATGGCTTGTTTTTTTTTTTGTTTTTATTTCTTCTCGAGGATGAGAAATTAGGTTGCAAGGCTTTAAAAAACGTTCGGACGACATGAATGTAAAGAGACGAAGTCAAGTAACTTCGGTTTCCAGACAAGATTGAACATTAGTATAAATGGGGTTCCTTTTGGAAGATTCGAATTAGGACTTCTAATCCAAGACCATTTGGATGCACCAAAGGAATGGAACTTTAGTTCATTAGATCAATAACTATGACAACAGGCGCGAGATAAAAGTGCGTGTTGGCAGAATGCAAACATTTCTAATTACAAACTACTTCAAAATTCGTTTAAAACTAATTTGTACGTATAGCAATTAAACAAACAGCACCCTGTAGCTTTTATAATTACCAGACTTACGAAAGTAATGATTTCAACCTGGTGCTAGAACTTGACAAAAACATACCAGTAAGTTCTTTTTAAAAGATCATGTCGCCGTGTGAAATACGAAACATATCCAAAATCTCTTTGGTGCTCATGCGAGAAAAAATCTATTTAGTTCGACTAATGTCTACTTCCAAAGCTGAAAACATATCAGTTAAGTAACATTTATTTATTGATCTATTTACGTATAGGACCCATCCAAATGTGGCTCTCACATTACCAGGCAGTAGCCACAAAACTGAATTATTTCTAAAAAGTTTCTGTTCTTCAGGTGGAGAATTTCAAACACGGTTTTAAAATTTCTGATGCTCTGACGAAGGGCTCACGCTCGAAACGTCAGCTTCTTCATTCTTACGGTGATGATAATTTATTTATCAACATTATTTTATAGTTTATAGACTATTACAGCTGGCTACAGACTCTACTACTCTGTTAAACACCTGAGATGAATAAAACAATTCAAATAAAACTTCTCATTTAAGGCAAAAGTGTAGTAAGTGAAAGTCAATTGAGGGGGAAATTAACTAGAAATTAAAAATAACAGTGGAAGCTATAAAAGTATTCTTGTTTAATTGTTATGGTTCAAATCTATTTGTGATATATTTCATTTACTGATCTCTTCCAGGGTCTTATTCGAATCTTAATCAATAGGCATGCTCTTTTAAAAGTGAGTACAGACATGCTGAAGGTGTGAACTTTTGGGCAATAGTCAGCACTCTGATAAAGAGTTTAAAGGAATATTATATATATTAAAATAGTTTAGCTTCAGCATTATGATTTCTGAGATGAAGTTCAGAACCCTTGATAAGGCCAAATCTCTAGCAAGGCCACTCAATTCTTATCAATGGCTTCTGATAATTTTAAGTGGATTTATAACAATTTTAGTTATATCCATTCTGAAAATTATCACTGTTAATTCCTGCAATTTGATTGGTTCCTGACATCATGAGTTCAGCATAAATTGCACATCTATTTTGAGTCTGTAATCGCACTATTTTGAGTCTTAAATTGCACAATTTTGATCAACCAATCACATAGCAGATAAAGATGAAGCAGCCAATCAAAGTGCAGGAAAAAATGATGCAAAAAGTGTGACATGATCAGGAAAATTTTGATTTTTTTCTTGCTGCAGATTACAGCTAAAGAAAAATGGATGGCAAATTTATTTATGGCTTAAAAAAGATTTCAGAATGGATATAATTAATTGGTAATTGAACTGATTGGAACGCAATTTTGGTCTAAAATCATACTGGACTTCAAATTGCCCCTCACGCTGCGCGCTCATTCAATTTTGAAACTGCGCGTATAATTTCCGACCAAATATTGCACTCCACTCAGTTCAATTACCATTATTTAACTCCTCCTGGTTGGCATATTCTATTAACTTATAGCAAATTAGCTCCAGGCAGAAGCTGGAACATATTTTTCTAAACTTGTAAAAATCAAAAGTTGAATTAACTTTGGCAGAAAAGATGGCTACAGAAATGTTCAATTCTGGGCATAGCTGATATCTAATCAGGCCTTGGGTAGCTAGAAAACAAATTATTAACATAACAACTTAGGGGCTGTTCATAAAGGACATCCCACTTTTTGGGCACATTTTTAGGACCCCCGCACCCCCCTGTCACATTCTGTCACACATTTCAAACAACCCCCACAAAAAGGACATCACACTATTAAAAAGACCCACCCCCTCTCACTCTGTTATCATACTGATTAGGGTAACTTTCAATTGGGATTGTCATATTTAAGATGTAAATCACTAACACTGTAAGTACTTCTTGATGGAGGTAAATGTAAACTTGTCCATTGTAATTATAAACTATATGGATTAAGAGTAACTTATACATGTACAATGTAATCATACCCTAGAGTGAATGACCTACACTACAGGTCTGCAATAGTAACTAGGTACAAAAAAAACATAAATAGTATCTGTAATCTCTGATGACTTTTGTATAATAGAAACATTATTGTTTGACAATGCAAGCACCCCTTAATTTTATCATTTTAAATATTTGTTATTCAGCAAACTAAACCATCACTCATCACTTGAGCAAAAGAACAGCTGTTAATCAGCTGAGTATCATAATTTCATGTTGTAAGTGAAATGTGTTGTGTGACACAACTCCAAACACCCCCCTTTCATTTTCTGGATGTGTCACACAGTTACACAGACCCCCCCCCCACCCCCAGAGTTGTGACATCCTTCATGAACAGCCCCTTACAGATCTAAACATTCTACTGTACTTTTAAGTTTAGAACCTTTATCAAGTAGTTCTTCATAGCTTGTTTAAAAATATTAATTGGGTTTAAATTTTTTAGAGATAACATAAAGTGAAGAACATCCATCTTTAGTTTGAAGAAAACGTTTTCCCAAGATTTTGTCAGTTAGTTGATGAAGTTCATAAATCTGTTAATTATAATCTCAAATAATATGCAAAAGGTTTCAATTTTAACTTAAGTTTTTTTTTCCATTCAATTTGATATCCATGTCATCTATTTTCTTTGCACCTCTTTTCATCAACAAACTTTGGCTCTTTTTGAGAGTTTGAGCTGATACATTATTTTTCATTACATTATTTTTTTCAAGCAGGAATATGGGAAATCAGAAGAACCCCTTCTTGTCATTGGACCAAAACACATCAGGCACTGGCTTCGTGAATATGACAACCTTTGCCAATCCTTGGATTATAGGTCTGTTTTATAACCTTGGATCTGTAGTTAAGCAGGGGAGTATGCCCCTTGGGCCATATAGGTATATCTGACTTCTGAAGATTAAAGTTTCATGTAGAGGAGAATAATTATGAGAAGGAAGGGTATTGTATTAGTAAGTTTGGATTGTCTCAACAGAAAGCAGTCCGACATCAAAAAAACAAATACTGTCAGATCAAAACATGCTAGAGTCAGTGCAAATAAACAGTTGTTGTAAAGTTGTAACTAATGCAATATAGAATTTAGTTTTTTTGTAACTTTTGTTTTCATATGCAGGTTTATTGATAGCTCAATTATGACAAACCAGGATCATAATTGGAAAGATAAATTAGAGCTGCTCTTAAACACAAATGAGGTATAAATTATTTTATCTTTGATTATTAATGTTTCAAGAATTTTAGATAACAACAATATTTATATACCCTACAACTTGGAAACTTCAAATAACATGTCAATAAAGAAATGCTTTAATTTAAATGTTTCATTCTATTGTAAACAACATGATTATATTAAATAAATTGAACATCAGTTTTTCTTTAGCTGATGTTACATTATTAAGTTGTAATAATTACTGAGTTTCAATGAAAATAGTGTATTGGCTAATCAATGGTTACTCTGTTATAACGGTTAAAACCTCACATCATTATCAACACCATTACCACAACTCCTACCCTCGTCATCTTTTCCAACCATAATCATCTTCACCACTGCCCCTTACACCAATCATCTTTCCATTAACTATCACCACTGCCGGTTCATCATCATCACCATCATCATCATTTAATCATATTCATCAACACCACTATTAACATCATCATCTAATTAATAATGGTAATTGAACTGAGTGGAGTGCAATTTGATCGGAAATGTGATTTCAAAATTGAATAATTGCACAACACAAGTTCGATTAGTCACAAGTATGATTTCAGACCAAAATTTCAGACCAGTGATAAAACTTGTTTAATTCTTTGTCATCTTTAGGATTTAATAGCAATAAGTTAACAGCCATATAAGTTTTAATAAATTTATTCCTGGTTTTGTTTAATGTTAAACAGTTATTAATCAAAGCTTTTTTTAACAGATTGTGACTGTTCCTGTTAATCACTGTATGCAAGCCTATGGACTGGTGTGGAGACACCAATCAGGATACAGTATTGTGTACTCTGGTGACACTAGACCCTGCAATGAATTGGTTCAGGCTGGTAAGTGTACGAGAAGGGCTTCTATTTAAAAATAAGCCAATTTAAATAAAAGTAAGTGGCTGGTCTGCATCTTGGGTGCACCAAATGATAAGATCTCTCCCTTCAAACCACAAGGGGCCCAGCTAAATCCTTGGCTCTTCTAAGATTTGAACATTTGTTCGACCTTCTTTTCCAACAAAAGCTGGCTGTTTTTAAAGCTTTTATCCTTGCTGATAAAGAGAGTAACATACATCATCTGCTGGACACAAACCTGAGGTGGATTACTGATCCATCCAGGGATAGTCAGACTTTCATCCACTTTACCTTCACAATAACAGGAAATATATTATCAGCCCCATTGGTCACTAGGTTTGAAAAATATTTTAGGTAGTGGTTTATAAGATCAGTTTATCAAATGAATATAATAATTTAGTTTTATTAGGTAATCTATGGTTGATGTGTAAGAACAATCATCAGTTGCGTGCCACACAACTGACCACTAAGATTTAGAGTTGAATCCTGGGCTTTTCACATGGATGAAATTTATCAATTTAAATCTCACTTATAGGAGTGGTTTGGCTTGTGTAGGAGTCATTCACTTCTGTTACTAGAAAGATGTAAAGATGAATGAAGGGCTAGGCATATTGACTGAGATTTGCCAATCTCATTCTGACTTTATTTTATAAATTTTTATTTTTATTTTATTAGCTTTGCCCTTAACATTACACATACATTGATGTAAATACATTACTACAGACAAAATAAAAATAAGTGATTAAATTCAAAATAAAACAGCTATGTAAAGCCAATTACCATGGACCCACACACACCTACTTTTACTTTATCAGTCATCTTGATTTTTACCATTAGACTAAACACTGGATTGGAAATGTTGCAGATACAAACAAATTTTTCAGGGAATCTTTTATCAAACATTCATTGGTCACCTCGTTTGTGTTTACCAAATTAAGGCAAGTTAAAAACAGAAAACTTGCCTGAGCAAACAACTGCTTCTATGTTTGTTACATGAGCAGACCAGCAAAGCTGGAACATAAAGTTCTACCTTTGACACACCTGACTAAGTGAATGATGGCTTTATTCAAAGGTGCTGGTGCAACTGTGTTGATTCACGAGGCAACATTTGAAGATGAACTTAAATCAGAGGCACTGGAAAAAAAGCACAGGTATTGTTAGTTCCAACTACCAATCTCATGGTAAATAAGCCGCCCCAATTTAACTTTCACTCCCATTCAGTTGTTAAAAGGGGAAGGCCATTAAAAATGTTGTATTTTCTCTATTAAACCCCCAGGGGGTTTATTGTTTGCAAGCAATTTAGAGGGGAGGGGGGCTTAATAGAGAAGGGGGGGGCTTAATAAATTCAAGAGAATATCATTCTCGCGACTCTCAATTTCTTTCATTCATCCATGTTCTGCACACAGGAGAAGAGTGACAATTTTTAGTTTTTATAATGGGGGTGGGCATAATAGAGAGGGGGGCTTATTAGAGAAATTACAGTAAGTGAATAAACATCAAAAGGCAAAAAGGCAAATTGTTACTTAACAGTCATTTTCACATACTTCCAAAAAGCACAAAAGACAAAAGAAAATGTAGACATGTTGGTGACTAAGAATTAAAATCAGCAAAATTATTTTAAGGTACACTATAGGCTTATGAAAATTTAGGTTTTATAAGTTTACACAGTTCTGACTATGTTCGAAGGAAACTTTTGTTTACTTTGCAATGGCTCTAGTTAAAAATACATAATTATTAAATAACCTGATCAGAAAAAATAAACAAAAACTCCACACATTTCATGATTTTTTTTTCTGACCTTATGGAATTTCAGCAATGTTTCAATCCTGAAGTATATTCAAGATTTTTTCATCGGTGTTGCTGTTAAACGTTTTTAATCCAAGAAAAGTCTTATCAAGCAATTCTATAATTATTTTTAAAAACTTATTTAAAAACATTTTTTTTCATCTTTTTCTCCTCTTGAACAGTACAACCACAGAAGCAATAAATATTGGAATGCAGATGAAAGCAAAGTTAATCATGTTAAACCATTTCAGTCAGCGATATCCCAAGATTCCAGTTTTCAGTGAACAGTTCACAGACTGTACTGGCATTGCTTTTGACCACATGAGAGTAAGGTTTAGTTAGTTCAACCCAGTAGAATACAGTCTTGTTCAAACTAGATTTTATAGCTATATTAACTTTTGGTGCTTTGGTTTTCTGTTAATTCACTATTAATTTTATTTATGCATATTAATATTATTATTAATATTACTTTCTGTGTCTTAAGGTCTTTATTATACTTCAGGGTTCATACAATTTTTCACGCTAAAATTTCCAAAACTTTTCCAAATCTTTCCAAATACTTTTGTTTCAAATTTCCGAAACCCCACAATACAATTATAAACAAAAGAAATGCGGAGTGTCCTAGTGGCATTGTGCAGTCCTACACGCTGAAAGAGGTCATGATCAATGATGCCTACATTAGTGTTGCTCTTCAGTCATCAGGTGATTTCAATATAAATATATTTCCTTTGCTTTTCTGATATCAGGCATATTGTTTATAAACAGTCTTTCTGCTATGACAACCTAAATGCTTAGTATTGCTTACAAGTTTTCTCACTTTCCCCCAAATTCTATTTTTAACATCTCTATATGATTGATGTCATCAAAACAAAATTATATAAACTTCTTACATACTAAAACAAACAATACTATACCAAATACTTTAGAAGGAAATTTGGCAAGAAAACCGCGGTATATGTTGATGCTCAAGCATTACACAAGGGCAGGCAACGTATAAAATAATTTGTAAAACTTTTCCATTGCCCTCTGGACCAAAAAAATTTTTCAAAACTTTCCAGGTCCTGGAAAAATGGATTAGCAATTTCCAAAACCCATATGAACCCTGATACTTTGCCCAGGCACAGTCTTTCATTAGCTTGAAAGAATGTTTAAATTTGTGCAATGTTCTCTGGACAACCAAATATAAAAGCTCAAGATGAACACTACTCTATTGCTGGGTTTTAGTTGTAATTAGATTTTTAATGTTGTAGAATTATAAAGCACCATAGTGAAGCTAGTAGATATGGCACTATATACGTCTTTTATTTTACTATGATATTATTATTAATAGTAATTAGTAGTTCTGTCAGTTAAAGAAGAAATTTAAGGCCTTTTTACACAATCATTGTTCCAAAACATCTCTTTTTTTTTTTTTTTTTGGGAACACCTGTCAAATAATGGGTTTAAATTGTCCAAAATAAGTTTAAAACTTAGGCCAACTGTATTTTACAGTAGATTTTAGCACCAAATCCAAGGTAAGGGAGGGGTCGGAACCCCTTACTTATGATTAGGAACTAAATTTTTATCAAGGCCTTGAGTGGCATTTCTTGAGCTCTTTACTGGTATTTGTTTTTTACAAAAAGTATTTAATTAATCATATTGATTAGGGTACTAGTCATGTCAAAAAGAACCAAAATCAAACTAAGAGTTAGAAGAAAATTGTTTGAGGTATCTTTCAAAACTAAAAATTTCTGGGGAATAAGCACCCATCAAAACTTGCAGCTGTGACAGTTTGTGTTGTATCCCCAAAAACTGGTTTATATGTGTGTTTCTCTTTTTAAATTTCTAAACCTGCCCCTGGATTCAGGGGATAAGGTGTGCTACCAAAGAATGAGTGTAATTAGTGGTTTTTAGTGTTTACAGCACACATAATGCTGCCTATAATTTATTTGAATGATTTCATATTTCAAATCCAGCCTGGTTAGCCTAGCTGGTAAGGTGCCAGTCTGCTGTGTGGGAGGCCGAGGTTCGATTCCCGGCCGGACCCTCACTCAGGGTCGTAAAATAACTGAGGAGAAGGTTCTGCCTTTGCTCTAACATCTGCAAATGGTTAGACCTTCACATCTTCTTGGATAAGGACATTAAACTGTAGGTCCAGTCTCTCAACCCTTTATTGGGGGACTTAAAAGAACCCACGCACTTGTCAAAAAGAGTAGGGTAGTGA
Source organism: Isaurus tuberculatus (assembly GCA_025447995.2). Classification (NCBI taxonomy): domain Eukaryota; kingdom Metazoa; phylum Cnidaria; class Anthozoa; order Zoantharia; family Zoanthidae; genus Isaurus; species Isaurus tuberculatus. The sequence goes on along the minus strand of JAOEHV020353655.1, from coordinate 10,946 downwards.
TCCTGGTGTTGTGGTCTGTCTCTTCTTCTGAGGGCATTTCTTGATGATAATATATGTGGGCCCCTTTAGCAGACTATTAAAGAACCTCAGCTGTCAAACCCCGTAATCATTTGTAAAGCACTTAGGGCAGTGATGGATAAGTGCTATATAAATGCTATATTATATTATTATTATTTTATGATAGTGTGGTTCTTTAAAAATTTATGTACTAGAAAAAAGTGAATTAGGAGTTAGTTATGGAGTTTCTTATTTCATTAATTAACTGTTCATGAGTTTTTAATTTCATTTACAGATCTGTCTCGATGACTTTGAAAAGATTCCCAAGCTGTTGGAACCATTAAAAGTTTTGTTTGCAGAAGAGATGAAAGAGTTGTCAAGCAAGGCCAGATAACAAAATTAAAACTCAGTCTGTTACTGTATTTTGTTGCACTATTCTTTTTATTGTAATTAATATCTGTACTGAATGAAAAATCAAAATGATAAAAAAGGAACTTGGGGTTATTTATAACTAATTATAGAAAATAAATTATTGGCTTTAACAGTCAACAAATTTTTTGATCTTGTTTTTTTAAACTAATTAATTTTGCATAATATGCTACTCAAATTTATGGTTGGTGCAAAGATTAATAATTATAAATTATATGTAAATTAAAGTAAATTCAACAACTTCACTCATTGTTCTATAAGATAGCATTTTAATGCAGGCTCAACACAGTATTTTGTGATCAACTTTTCTTAAGTACAAAACATCTGATATAAAACATTTCATCACTTATAGTACAAATAGGCTTTAAAATTATGAAGTACTTAATGTAAGTACTGAAATTTAAATATTATACTGTTGCAATAATATAATACAGTCTGCCTGCAGACACAGTTTTCCCTGAAAACAAAGTTTTTGGCTTCCTCTAAAAAATGACTAAAAAGTTAATTTCATTTGTGACTAGCCAAGTTCTGCAGCAAAGCAATACTGCCTTGCAACATATCCAAGTCCAATTTTACATAAGGCTGATGAAAGAACGTTTAGGGTACACTTGTCAGGGTAAAGTTCCCGGAATGCCAGTAGCATCTGAATTGCTTGCTCACGCACTCCTTCCTGTTTGTAGTCAGCCTCAATTTCTCTGATCTTGCTTTCACTCATGCTCAGGATTCTAGCCATTTGCTTCCATTTGTCAAGAAGTTTACTTGCAAGGTCAAAAAGTTTATCTTCCACCACCTCCTCAGTGAGTTTTCTCTTTCGAATATTCTTCTTTGCACACGGACACATTTGATGATTGTCACTGCTTGATGATTCGACTGGAGAAAAATGGTTGAAATTAGGAAAAAATATAGATGAACAAATGAAATCTTTCCTCAGTAGTTGCACATTAGATTTTATGGTCCATCATATTATATTCACCAATTAAAAACTCACAATTCACTTAAAATGAGGTGGTATTTTAAATAAGTCATTTGTGTGTTGCATTTTTTTGCCTCCAGCCTAAACTGTGTAATAAACAAATTATGAAATTTAATGTTTTTCACTTGCTTATAAATTATATGGACTCACTATGAGTTACCAGCCATTCCACAGGTTAAGGAAAAGTCAAGGAGAAGTGCTAGAGGTCAATGAGAACTAACAATCTGTAATTTAAGTATTTTTGAGATAAAAGGTAATATTGTTTAGTTTTTTTAAGACAAAATATCTGCTATAAAACTTGATAACATGAAAGATAAAAATTAGTTTCACTGATTTTGATTTTCTGAAAAATTTAATAGACTGAGGTCAAGATAAAAAATAGGTATGTTTCTTTAAAATTTTATAAAAAGTTATAAAATGTAGTGAACCTTTTTGATCAATATGATAAGATGATGATCATAAATTATGATTGAAAATGTTTGCTACATTTTATATTTTTTATAACACTTTAAAGAAATTAACATACCTATATTTTATCCATTTTATAAATATTTGGCAAACATGACTTGGACTGAGATACATTTCAATGTTTATGGTTACTATACAGTCCAGTCAGGTTCTTGTGCAACAATGTTTATAACATTAGAAATGCTGGGAAAAAAATATTATATCAGTCTCTATTTTTTATATAATAATTATCAAACAAACCTGCTGGTTCATCCTGTTCAATATTTTTCTTGTAGCTATTTAGAGTCCCACCAGGCAAGTGAGGCTGACCAATGCGATACAATGCTGCAATAAATCTCTCAGCTTGCCCCCCTCGTCTCTTATAATGGGCAATCAGTTCTTGTAAGGGTTCATCACTACTAGCTAACTTTGTAATCTCTGCTGGAGTGTAGCCAATACTTTCAGCAAGATCTTGCCAAATCTCGTCACCCATGTCACGTTCTGCTTGTATACTTAAAAGACCTATGCATGTAAATACCATTATAATATTTAAACACTTTTTAACATTAACCTCAAGTAGACTCCAAAAATACAAACAAATTTAAATGCCAGTTATTCTTATCATTGTTGTATTAATTAAAATAATTAAAGCACATTTAAAGTTTCGTGGTTTTTGTACAGAATTTGAACAAAACTAACTCTATCTTTATTATAAGTTTTAAAAGTAAACTATAAAGTGATAAATTTATATTGCGCCTTTTCCATACTGATATACTCAAAGGTGCATCAACAATAACCAGATTCCCCCAGCAGACCAAAAGCACATAATTTATAGATGCCTCTAACAGTCACTTTAATGCAGTCCATGTATGCTGGTACTCATTTACCTACCTCCAAAGGATGGAAAGTTGAGTGAGCTTTAGTGGAAAAGAAGGTTAACCAAATGTTCAAACCACAACCAGGCTGAAACCAGGGACCTTAGGGTTGGGAGGTAGAAATCTTACCACATACTGGACCAACCCCTCTGCTGTGTTTGAGCTTTTTAATATGTAATTACAAACTGGATAAAAATTATGTACTATGAATGAAACAATAGGGAAGAATCTTGAGTGACAATACTCAATAATTACCCACCAGATTTTTATCACTGACCATTATACAGTGAATATTTTGGAAGAGACATTAACTAACATGTTTAATTATAATACTAAGTTTCTTTTAAAACTGAGTTAATAAATGCGAAAGGTACAGTAGGGTGGTTGGCAAGATCTCTGCTTTCCTTGACCAAAATGTTCCGAGTTCGATCCCCTACTCAATATTTGATGTCATTTTATGTGACCATTTTTTCCACCGAAGTGGGCTCAGTTTTCCATTCTATTTGGTAAACAGAGTACAAACTTCATCCAGGAGCTAACCTGTGATGGATTGGGGTCTCATCCAGGGGGAAGTCAGAGACTCTTAACTTCATACATACAGAAACCTGTTGTAAACAACCACTAAGTTTTGGAAAATGATCTAACATTGCTAATTAATGACACCGTGAATAAATAAATGCTGCACTTATTTAAAAAAAAAAACTACACTATCATTTTTGCAACAAGAAATTTTTAGTAGCCAGAAATTTACTTATTATATTGAGAATGATGTATAGTATAAAGGTTGTACAGAACAGTTTTCTGACTTACCTGCCAACTCTTTGCTAAGCTTCACTTCCCAGGCCAAAGAAGAACTCTGACACTCCAGTGAATCTCTTGGCTGAGGACAAAAATAAAAATTTATAATCTGTACAACTGAATTGTACATGTACAATCATGTATTTTAAAAATGATTGATAAGCCACAGATAGAAAAGTTTACATAATGTTCAGGGGCGGATCCAGGAGTTTTTTTAGGTGGGGGTGCACCCTGGCCACTAAGGAATGGCATAACTGACTGGTGACTGGACGTAAGCAAATTTTAATAGAGAATGTGAAGAAGATTGCTTTTGCCTAGGCAATAACATAACAGGATACCCATGAATGGGACATATGGTGATGATGCACGCAGAACGTCTGCTCTCACCAAAAGAAGGGCTAATGCTTCAAACTTCAGTGCCATACCACCATTTTTACACCGTTTAACATAAATTCTTCAATCTTGTCTCTTGCTCTACTTCAACACCAATAAACCACAGTTTTTTTTTTGTTGCAGAATACCAGTTGTATTAGAAAGCTGCAGGTCATCTCAGGGGGGTGCACACCCCCTGAACCCTCCCTCTAGATCTTCCCCTGATGTTGGAAAGTCATCAATAAAGTGATACACCACTAAGCAATTAAAAAATTGGTAAAAAGGAGCCTGATAATGCTTTAAGTTTCAACGGGATTTGAACCTGTAATCTGGGAATATTTATTCAATGTGTTTGAGGTCAGTAATGGTGTATGGTGCTCAAACAAGGGCTGTAAAAGTGAATGAAAAGAGAAATTTGAATAGAACAGGGAAAGGAATACCAGTAAGAGAATATGTGGAAAAACAATAGGCCAAGGTAAAAGTAGAAATGATTTAATTGAATTTATTGGATTAAAGGCAGGAATTGATTATTTGTGAAGGAATATTTGAGATGGTATGTCATTGTTTTGAGAAGATAAAGAAAATGAAGATATCAAGAAAGTGATCAACGCTGATATTGAAAGAGGAAGGAAAAACCACAGAATAGATAAAAAGAAAGAACTGTCAAAATTGAAATGACAGAATAAGATGCACAGGGTCACACTGTCATAGTTAAAAGTCAGTAACCCTTCCCTTCATTTTATTTCCCCTGCAGGGTTTTTGGCCCAGATGGCCAAAAACCCGCTGAGGCACCTTAGAAGCCCCTGCATCATGATAGAGAGAGTCGTGACAACAGAAACATGGAAAAAATCTTGGTTTTTGAGAACAGGGCTCATAAAGGATTGCCAAAAAGTTTGCAATGAAACGATTGCCGAGTCTGTGCCTTACCACAAGTGCACACACAAAGTTTCCAAGACTCGGATAACAAAAAAATAATTGTTTGAAAACATAAAAAAAAAAACAGAGATTCCCTGTACAAAGCTTCACTTCAGAAAATATTTTACACTCCAAATTATAAATGATTGATTTATGTTGAAACATTTTAAAACTTAGTTTGCTGCTGTCAGAAATCTACAGTGTATACTGCGTTCTGTTAAAACGATTATAAATATATTTTTGTGTAGCAATTGTAGGAATACACCATTTTAAACTAGGCTTACTTTGTCCAGGTTAAAGGAGAACACACATTGATTGTCACCAATATTACCCACTGGTTGTAACACTGAAACTTTCCCAAAAGTTCCATGACCTGGAACAGGTCCAGTAAAACAACAGGCAAATTGGACCACACATGGTCTGCCAGTAAAATCTTCATCTTTAATCAGAGATCTTTCTTCTAACTCATTGTCTGCTTGGAAGAGTCTGGAGTCTAACCTAAAATTAAGATAATTTTATACAGTAAAAGTTTCCAACCATGCTCAAAAGCCATGACGGCAAGAGAGGGTGAAAGGCAGTTGATGATATGCAATTAGCAGAACAAAGGAATAGCTTTTAAAAATTTATTTTTGTAAAACTGCAGATTGTGTGGTAGAACCATGGATAGACAAAATCAGTGTTTTCCTATTGAGTAAAAAAAACTTGCTAAAGCCTATTTAGCTATCAGTTTTTCCTGGTGAGTAACCTATGATGGCTAGAGAAAGTCAAAAACTCTGATCTGTTGGTCACTAAAGTGGAAATAAGCAGCATAATTATAAACTCAAAACAGAATAATAACACTTTTCACACCAGGCAGGAAATTTTAAACTTTTTTGTAGACACTAGCTATTAGTAACAAACAAGTTTTTCCAGTCAACTAGATTATTTTTATAAAATAGATCAAATCTGAATTTTATTACCATAATCCTAAGTAACATCACCCTTACATAAACCCAATAAATGGACATTTAATGTATAAAATGAAAGGTGTTTATTAAAGGCCATAGCCAACTAGGCCAGGCAAATTGTTCAGGCCGGAGATTTCAGAAATTGTCGGAAACCAGTTTTTGGTTCCGTGTATCTGATTTATGGGAAACTGTAAGTTGGAAACCACTTTTCGGTTCTGTAAATTTTGATCATGGGAATCTTTTTTTTTTTCATAAAGGAGACTACCAAAAGAGTAGGGTTGGAATTCTATAATAAATGCATTTTTAGTAAGCAAGCATTACATCTACAGACTACATGTATAGCTGTATATGGATATTGATAGCTTAAAAGTTATAATAAATTATATGTAAAATGTGTATTACTCCCGCAGATTCTAATTCATATCTTTGAATCTTCGAGGGTTCCAAACAATCATTAAATATATGGGAATTAAAACAACAACACAAAAAAACACCCATTATTATATGTTTACAAATTTATACAACTGATTCTGTTCATATCACCATTGGAAACCATTTTTCGGTTTTATCATTTTGCCAGCATGGAACCGATACGCAATCGGAAACAATCATTTCCATGAAATATTCTGGCTTGGTGTTGCTAGGAATTTCTCAGACTAGCAAGGGAACTTATGATGTACAATACCTGATTATTAATTTTCCTTTCTTGATCATCTTCGGCGGATGGCAGCCAACAGTAATAGGAAAGTTTCCAATACCTTCTATTGGTTTACCAAACCTATAACAGATGACACAGAGCCCAAATCTCAAACCATCATCACCAAGCTCTGACATGAGTGCTTGACATGAGATGTAAAACTGAAACACAGGGAAGAAATGAGAAGCACCAAGTTTGGCTTCCCACAGAACTGCATCAACAATGTCCCAAAGTACTCTGAAGAAAGTAAAATGCTCCACTGAGAAGTAAACGGAGTACAGTTTAGGGTCCTCTTTGTCAACGTAGACATACTTAGGGATAAATTGTTGCCAATTTAGTGGTGTACCATCAGTAGTTGTGCTGCTCCAAAATGTTAGCTGCCGATCTCCAAACTGGTCGAATATTTCCTTGCCATTTGGAATGGGTAGTCGAACAGTCACTTGCTCTTCACTGCGTAGGTCAAACTGGCAGCCATGCGGGCCAAGTTCGACAACTGGTGTTGCAAGGGCCATGGCTTCAATATCTGAATGATCCACATCATATGGATTATCTGCATATAAAACTCTGACTGAAGCTTCTATGTCATATAGTAGTGAAGTCTCAGGAAAATTTATTTCTACTCCAGGAACTTCCTCAACATATAAGCAGCCCCCAATTCCTTTCTTGATAGTCTTATGTGCTTCTGGGTAGGCTTTTTGTACTATGATAGCAAAAAGACTGAAGTGCGAGGCTCTTATTTCAACATGAGTATCGAACACACTGTACTCCTGCGACTCCATTTCCACCCATTTTGGTCTCTCACCCCAACCAGTGTCACTACAGACACAAATTACTTTGTCTTTGGGTCCTACTTTTACATCATATGGTAAACTTATGATTGCTGGATCAGAGGAGTAAAACTTTGCACCGTGTGGTTCCATCATTAGTATTTCACTAGCAACTGCTTGTCGACCACTGACAGGAGGGCTATGTGAAAGATCTTCCACAATTTCAAGGTTAAACTCCCACTGAAAATGGCCACTAAGATTCTCCTCAGGAATGATCACACAAATATCACCATGGCAGATATGTCGTCTTCTCTCAGGAATGTCTTCAATACTTGAACTAAAATCAAATGTATCATCATCATCATAATTGCCATCATCAGATAGTTTGCAGCAAGAGGGGCTACAATCACCAGTTGTACTGCATGCAACAGAGCCATCGTCAATCGGAAGTAGAGTGCTATCTAATGTAAGCTTTCTCTCTAATACATAACCTCCGATACTAGGAGTATGTATAAGACTATCTGAACATGTACCATATTCACTTGTCAATGTGTGTCTTCTCCTTCTTTGTTGTAAGTTACTTCCAGAATCCAGACTAAATGGTTCTGACAACCTCCTTCTTCTAAGGTGTGCCAAATCTTGCCTTTGTGATCTTCGTTGTTGCAAATATTCAATATTGAGCTTTCGTAACTCTACCTTTAGCTTTGTCTTTTCTTCCAAGTCGCGAACAAGTTGTCGCTGTTCAAACTGTGACTTCAATAGATGAGTAAGTATTTTATGTCTTTGAACTTTATTATCATCAACAAATGAACTGGAATTAAGATTTGTCAATGCTCCTAGCTTTTTAGTATCATCCTCTTGTTTCAGATGCATTGTATCTTTCTTCTTATTCTTTGCGGTTGTGGTATCACCAGCTTTATGGGCAGTTTTCTTACACCTTTCATTGGGAGTTAAGAATAACTGTTTGCAGCAAACATTTTTTGACTTTACTTTCATAGCACAAACACTTTGCTTTTTCCCTAACTTTGATGGCAAGTTTTCATCATCTTTAACAAAAATATCTTTTATATTAACTCCAAAGTATTTCCTTAAAGCAGCTAAATCTTCAGTTTTCAACTCTTTTGGAATATTCTCCACTGGATTATGCAGAAAGTAAAACTGCATTAAATTTGGCAAGCAAAGCAACTGAGGTGGAATAATTTCAATAAAATTTCCAGATACATTTAGCCACACCAAACTTGTCAAATCTTTAAAAAAGTATGTAATTTCGGTGAGTCTGTTATGAGCTACACCAAGTTTCTTGAGGAAGCTAAGATTCTGCAAGTTTTGTGGAAACGATTTTAATTTATTGTGGTTCACATAGAGTTCTTCTAAGTTACAAAGTGCACTGATTTCCTCTGGCAGAAAGAAAATTTCATTATAGCTGAGATCAAGAATTGTCAAATTCTGTGGAAATGGTCGGTGAAAGATGCTCTTTGGAATATGTAAAAGGTGCTGACCCCTAAGAAACAGAGTATTTTGACAGCTTCTGAAAGCATTCTGCAAGATTTTGTCCTTCTCTTTGAGTCCTATTGGACTTCTCATTCTCGTCACATGTTCTGTGTTTAGCAACAGATGTGTTCAAATGAGAACAAAAAACTTAGCTTCATCTCTGTAATGTCACCTGCATTATGAAACAACAAAAAATTTGTCAGTCTGTTTTATAAAGCTTACATTACTAGCAATAATGATCACACTCTATGATGTTTGAAACAGGGTTTTCTTTGCAGGGTTTTGTGTGGTATAATCAACACCAAGTTTAAATGGACAGTTATCATCCTGACTAAAATAGGAAGCTAAACAATAGCTCTTTGACAGTTTGTATTTTACAAAATCTCCAGCACATGTCAATACATGGTTTTTAAAACAAATTCAACAAGTATTCTGTTTTTTGTATGTACTTAATAACTGAATTTCCGTTTTAAAAGTTTTTTGAAATTTACAAATACCTATGATGTTATAACTAATTGTCTTTTGCTTTTTGCACTGGAAAAAATTAGAAATCATGCAAATTAATCGTAGTCACTGAAACAAGGAACTAGCCAAAACGATCTCAAAGGCTAAAATGACACGACCAAACTGACGGGAAGGCCATTAGGGGGCCTTCTTTTAGTCCTTGTAAATAGTTTCGGCTTTGCTGTGGATCGTTTTATAAACAAATTAAATTAATAGGTTTTCACAGCAAATCTTGGTAGTAGTTTATATTATTTACATTATAAACTTTATGTTTGTTTTTTATATACATGTACTCTACCACTCGTTTACAGTACTTATTTTCAGAATCCCTTTGCTAGTGATAGTTGGTAAAACCACAAAGCACTCACCTTGATAATAATACTTCCTGATATCTACTACAGGCACGTGTTATCTCATGTTTGTGAAGAACTTGGGGAATTCTTGATGTTTGAAAAAAACGTGCGAGGGCAATTCGCGTTTGCAAGTTTACCAAAACAACTTATTTGCGTACTCGGAGACAAATTGATTGTAAAAGGTGCCTTGATCAGTGACACCTCGTGCTTCCCAACAAAATCTCACCAGGAGTTTTTAGTTATCACAACTTGTTGGACTCCACTATAGCTCCCACCATAGCCTTGTGATGCGATGTACATATTTAATTTGATCTCAGTCTTTGTTTTCAGCGGCGGATAAGTTCAGACACGCGCATTCAAACAAAAGAAGCGTTTATTGCCATGGCTACCGAAACAATCTTTTTTTTTCTAGTAACAATAAAAAACCGGTTTTAAAACAAAGCATACATTTAAATTAAGGATGAACAAAAAAAATTGAAAATTTATTATCTTCAGGTGTAGTTGGTGTCAATTTAACACATATAGTATACAAACGTGTTTTTTTTTTTGCGCAAATGCCTAGATGCCCTTGAGGCGTTCACTGGGCTACCTGTACATAAAATTGTGAATGTTACTGTAATGTATTTTAACCAGCATGAATCAAAATTACAAAAACAAGATGAAAAGATTGAGTTAAGTACAATTAATCAATAAAATCAATCATTTCATTTGAATTCTGATTGTGCCAAAAGTCATTTTCATAACGATTAGCAAAGTGTTTCAGTTAGATGATACACAAACAAGCAAAATGATAAGTTATTGTGTTTGAATTGTTTACAGTTTTAATAATTAAAAGTTTGGTTTTAAAAAATGGTGAACTAACTCGACACACACTCAACTCTCAAGTCCATACATATATTATATATATAATTTAAAACAATACATCAACAAAATTTCATGACATCAGCAATACTTTAATTTCAAATAAAGCGACATTACTTATAAAGTGTTCTTATTCAAAACCAGGATGACAACAATTATTGACACTTTTTATGAACATTCAAAAATAAAATGCAATGTGAAACAATGTTCTTATTTAAAAATCTTTTTCCTAGTATAGTTCTTAGTAAATCTTACTGCTCCAGTGGGACCTGGAAATTAAACAGTATTAAAACTGGGTTATAATATACACTCTTAGCTTGGCAGTAAAAATTCCTCTGCAAACATAACTATACTGAGACTTATAGTTTACGCACGTTATGTTGATTTCGTCACGAAGCGTTGTTGGAAATATATAACAATATGAAGTCATAAAAACAGCCAGCAGCAATCTAACAATTTTAAGGTAATATGTAACAAATTTTAAAAACGATATTTATCAGAATATTAGCATATTTAACTA
>JAOEHV020353549.1:0-11149 GCA_025447995.2 Isaurus tuberculatus | reverse complement strand
GTTTTCCCAATACAGTCCTCATGGGAAATAAGGTTCTTTGTTTAAGCTGAACATTCCTTCGTGTCGTTCTCATTAACACAGTTGAAACAAAGAACCTTATTTCCCAAGAGGACTGTATTGGGAAAACATTGAGGCAGTCTGAGGAGGTCTATTGTAGAATACCCGTCCACTTTGGCCAACGCACGCAAATTAGGCTGAAGCTATTGAAGAACGAAGCACATAACAATCGGCACTACAGCTGTTATTCAATGAATGCAAATAAGCTGTTAGATATACTGTAACCTCTGCAAAGCAGGGTGAAAAAAGAAACTGTAAATATTTTGAATGATAAACTTAACCTACCTCAGTTAGTATATCACTTAGCTCTCCTTCAGTTGGGCAGCATTTGAGAGACCTAACAATAGTACCAACTTCCCTGTGATAAAATAATTTGTAAAATGCATTTATCGATAAATAAAGTTTAACCTCTGAAGTCCCTCTCATAAAATAAAGAACAATTAATAGCATTTCCTTCTCTGAAGAAAAAAAATATCTGAATTCCTAAAATGTTTCGGAAGCTGTCTTTCTATCACCTTCAGTAGCAATATGAATAAAATTTTCCAAAGTTTTACATTACTATAGTTTGTGTAAGCTTGACTGTTAGTCACATTAACTACAGCTTTGTCTAAATCTTTACCTTACGTCAACTGTTTTATTTGCTTCGTGATCAAAAATGTCGAATGCTTCTGAAATTTTTTTTAGTAGGTCGGCTGCTAAGGTGTCGCCTCCATCAGTGTTACTTTTCTCCTCAATCGCAAACGCAGGGCTGGGAGTTTCAAAATTTTCGTCCGGCATCTTTGATTTTTTGGGAATCGCCTTGGAAACGCTTACACGAGCCCGCGATGTTGTCTAATCATGTAAACAAAATACATGCGCAGACTCGGAACTGCGTTAAAACTTGAGGGGCGTGCAGATTGTAAATAGAAAGCATATTTGGAACAATTTAGAAAGTAGAGGCAATGGTATGGCTTCACTTTTTAATCCTCTACAGTTTTTCAGTGCTTATCGATAATTTTTAGTTTTGTTCTGTGTAGGAAGATTTGCTGAAAGGATTGCCGTCTTTTAATCAAACGAATTTCTCGAAGTACACCAGCGACTCCGTGTGTAAGTCTGCGGTAGGTATCTATGACGTGTGTGTTTATCCATCTTTCCTTCGGTGTTTAGATGTGATAGTTTTCCTTTTGTTGCTTGGTAAGGCTTCAAGATTCGAATTTAGAAACCATTTACAAGGGGTTTATAAACCGATTATATAAACATCGTCATCAACTTGTCCATTTTAGGTCAGACGTCCAGTTGTCTATCTTCCGACCAAAGAAGTTTCTTCAGAACAAGGTAATCATATGTCCACCAATTGTTCTTTCAATTGCTTTGAATTTTCTTCTGTGCTTTATTCTCGATTCTAGTTTCTTAACAGCGAAAGAAGACAATCAATTGGATAATCAGCATATAATTTAATAAATCCCGCTGTCTTGCGTTATAAACTGTAATCGTTAACTTGCATTTTGTAAGTTTTTCATGTTTTAATTAATAAAAAACCTTTATTCTCCTAGTTTTCTTTGAAACTTAAAAAATGAAAAAAAAAAACAGTTCTAGCAACGCATTTCCACAGAACTTATTACACACAGATAATTAAAATTTAAGGCAAAAAGCTTTTAAAGCTAATTGTTTAGGCTTTAAAACCAATGAAATGTTGAAAAATAGTTAAATAATTGATGATATTGTGTAATAAAGAATTTACTTTAATATTCCAAAATAAGGAACATGTTATTTCGTTTATAATTCGAAGTATACGTTTAGACTGTATAATGAAACAACAGCCATCTAATACTTGAGCTCTTGAAAGTCTTGAAACTATTTCTTGCTATACAGCCGTTTTCATTTACCCGTGGAGTCCTGCAGTTTGTTTACTGAACTTATTCACTAATTTTGGTGGACGTCAATCAAAAGCCTTTCTTTTAAAGCAGTTGCCGACAAGATCTGAGTGAAACAAGGTTTGATTGACGTCCACCAAAAAACCGAGTACGACGTCGGAAACAAACTACGGGAACGCAATGTGTAAATCTAAATGATAACAGGTGTAACAATTGAACAAGAAATTAACGCCACTGTTTCTCATAAGATTTTACTTAAAAGTTAGTGTTTTTGTTGTAATAAGTAGGATTAGTACATAAAAAGAATAAAATAATTTTAATATATCAATTTACCATTTCTTATCCCCACAAACCTTCTTAAAAGTCCTTAAACTTTGGTGCTGTACATATTCGATTGTTTTCTTTTCGTTTTGGTATGTGATATTTATAAAATTACTATTATTATTATTATTATTATTATTATTTAGATTCTATCAACTGAAAAAATATTCCCTTGAGCCTTTTCTCCTTCCTTTTCAGTAATTGTGACAGATAAAACCAACATTTTACTTAGATATTTACATCAACAGTGGGAGGCAAAGGTGAGTTTTCTTTATGATTCTAGCAACTTAGACTGAGTCCTGGAATTTCTTATGAATGTTGTTTGGTCATTTAATATTTTACATGTTAGGGGGAAATTAATGTACCATGATTAAAGTGCAACCCCACTGACAGAAAAATTTTAAAGTTTAATTAAACTTTATACGTACAAATGTAAACTCATTTTTCCCTGCATGATCAGTCCTGATTTTTATTATGGTTGCTACTTACCTACCCCTCCCCCTTGGGGAGAAGTATCTTAAAACCTTGATTAAGTACCTCTCCTTTGAGATAGGATTAAAGCCAAGGTTGAGCAGTTTTTTTTTTTCAGAAACTTGGATGGATCTATAGATAACTAGTGCTGTTACCTTGTAAGGCAACTAGTACTGTATTAAACTTTCAGCCTCAAATATTGCATTTCTAGCATTCACTCAATCTTGGTTATCAGTTCATATACCAAATGACCATACATGGAAACTGACTGATAAAGTGTTGCCAAGCTTTCAAAAATTTGTGAATAAAGTTTGGCTGTCATTTTCAAGTATTGAAGGGTTTGGAAAGCTCTTGAAATTTAATAAAACAATTATTCCATCCTTGCTTGTTGGATATGAGATGATTTATAGCCAACTTGGTGCCACACTCGTCATTGGCTATTTACCATCTCATATCCAATTTGTGCTCCTAGAATAATTGTTAAATATTAAGTAGTATAATATTTTCCTCTCAAGGCAAAAGTGAATATCTCCTTTTGAAGATGAGCGATCTCATTATAACCTTGTAAAAAATACATAAAGTCATTATAATTATAATTTCTTCATTAAACTAACGTAAAATTGCATCTTATTTACTGACCATAGAGCCAGAAGGCTGGGTGATTCATTTAAGCTAATTAAAAAAAGCTTTGACTTTGGAAATGAATTTCTATAAAAACTAAGTAATGACAGTTAGGAAATGTCATCATTATCATTGATGTTGTTATTGTTATCATTAATATTATTAGTTTATAATTATTACAGAACTACTTAGTCTAATATTTTCTATTACTTTCAAAGAATCCTAGCAAGAAAAGAGATACATCAAGTGCAGACTTACCAGATACAACAGAAGTAAGTTGTAGAAAAGTGCGACGTGTGGATCCTGAAGATTATTCAACAGACTAGATTGTGCTAAATGGATTTTGATAATGGCAACAAAAATATCATCGTTATGGATGCATCATCAACTAGGCCAGAAAAGAAATGTATTTTTAAAATTATTTATATTTTAGCAACATTATATTTAGGATTCAAGCAAACAAGAAATCAACAGAAGACAGTTGAAATTTGTCAGCCTGGGTTGTTGTTATGCTAACAATGGATGTAAGTTGCGGTGCTGGTACCATGGCTACATGATACAGAAAAAAGGTTGCAGAAGCACTACTTGTTACTACTGTCTCCACTGGGCAAGCTTGACAGAAAGGCATTTTAAAAACTATAAAATAGCAACAAGAAATTAGTGTAGAATACTGTAATTTCTCTATTAAGCCTCCCCTCTAAAGTGCTCGCAAACAGTAAGCCCCTAGGGGGCTTAATAGAGAAAATACAGTAAGTATTTGGTCTTCAAAGGACAATTTGTTTGTTATCATGACCAAATAATGTAATGGGTCTCACTTATAAAAGTATGAAAGTTATTAAAAGTAATTACAGCAATGATTTTATCAACCTTGAGATGTTTTAGTTACAAGATTTACCTATTAACCATTGCCCTGCACTTATTTTTTTTAATTATTCAACAATTTAAAATTCCTTGACGTGACCAGTTATCAAATGAACTCAATGTTGAAAAGCTTTAATCATCACTGTAAGTAATACAAAAAGCTGACGTTTTAGGTCTCAGCTATTCGTTAGAATCGGAAAAAAGACCAACCCCTCCCCCCTTAATATGGCGTGCCTCAACATGGCATGCCACAGGTACCCCAAGCATGTAACCTCGCTACCTGTGTCGGAGCCAAGAGTACAGTTCTTTAGTTTCGTTACCAACTGAACACTTTATTTCTCTCGTGGGGTACAACGATTAACCGATTTCTTCCTCGTCTACATTTTAATTCACGTTGTGACTTTGGCCGCTCAACAGAACAAAGTCGGTCATTCTTTCACAAATTGTCGTTTTACCGTCAATTACTAGTGGCTTTTACCTGAAATCTTCAGATGCTGATGTACTGTTCGTTGTAAGCCTACTGATCTGTCTGATCTGTGGCACCGTGGCAGCATGCTAAAATGTGGAAGTTGGACACACGCCGCAAAGCTTTCAGGATAAGGTGATATTAAAGCAGTTCAGCCAATCACAAGGCCAAAATATTTTTACCCGCGAAAAGGCAGTGATTTGATCACCTATTTTACAGCGCAAAAAAAAATGCTCGTTTGATGGGCCAGCGCGAGAATTCACAGTTAAGTCGCCACAAATTCGATGTTACCATCTGGATTGTTCGCTCTTGTCGCGCGACAAAATCGCCCGTGTATGTCAAGAACCCTCGGAGATACGGTCCAGCGGATTACCTTGGCTCCGACACGGGTAGCCCATAAATTTGAGTTGTGACATGGTTGGGGTACCTGTGGGGTACGTCATGCTACATATCGCATTCAATTACGCCATATTGCATAGCGGTTTCACATGTCTCTAGTGCGTTAAATTCCACGAGATTGAAAATCGATTAATAATTGTCCATATTATCCTCCCCCAACTGTGTGCTTTTTGTTGATATTCTTTACTTTCTCTTAACGAACGATGCATTAATTGCTGCGACGCAGGAGCAGCGAAACTATTGTCTTTGTCCTTGCGATCCCGAGCATGCGCGGTACGATTATATGCTGTGCAAATTTTGGTGTCTTGCGCTCGAGCCTCGATTTCAAAAGACAAGGCCGCGAGAGACTGGAATGCAGTTTACTTCACCTCACCTCGTGGTCAGCTAGGGATTGCGGATTATTGCGGATTTCTATCTAAAATTTGTGGATTATTGCTGATTTCTATCTAAAATTTGGTAAGTTTGGAATAATGTTTATTCATCAGTTTCTTGGGACGAGCTATCAAAATGTTTTCTAACTGTCGCAGCAATTTCCTTTCTTTCAGAAACTTCTAGTATTAAGAGACTTTTTAAGCTCACTTAAACACATCCCCCTTATAGTAGAGACATATCTTTCCATAATGCTTATAGAGTAAACACGCATGAAACTTGTTTTAAAAGCCGAAACGTGCCCGCCTCATACTGCCTCACGGACTCTGGAGCAACCTAAAACTTTGAACATGTTCGATACTTCGAGTTTCATCTCGTGTGAACCCGCGTATTAACAGGTGACCTAGCAACTTGGTTAGGCAGTTAAATTCTTGAAACGAATAGAAGTTAGTTGAAAATATAATATTGTGTAACAGTATTAATTACTAAGGGTAACGAAAAAAATTGGCTGTAAAATCTGTGGCAAGAGAGAACTTCGTACTACCAACTTTTGACGAAATGAAATCCAATTTCGTAAGTATAAATTTGCTTAAAATCTGCTTACACTGCGGATACCAAGCTCGCACAGAAAAAGAAATAATATTTAATTTGACCGCTCTCGCCCCAGGAGTTTGCCTCCTTTCTAATATGGTACCGATAACTCAAATATTTAAACAACTTGTTGTCTACAGTGAAATATTACAGATTTAAATGTCTAAAATAAGATTTCTGTTTATTAAGCTCGTAAATCAAGGTTGGATAGGTGTCAGCTGCCTGTAAAATATCGCACAGGGGGCCCAGGAATATCTTCTTCGTTAGCACCTTCAAACGACACAATCAGATCCACATAAGCCTTCCCAGCAGGCACTTTAAGCAGCTTTGACATTCTGTAAGATAGAAAATAATCAGCGGTCATTAAGATAAGCATTGTCAGCCAAAAGAATCGGGATTAGGCCCGTTTCAAACGTCGTGCTACAGTCGTTCCGAGTTAGTTCGACTGTAGCACGAGTTAGGCTCGACTTGGTTTTAAACGCCGAATTTGAGTCGCATTGAGGTCGAACTTGACTTCGTTCCCAGGGTACGACTATCGATCTTTGTTTTTTGATATGCTGCGCATGCGCTCAACTTTCCAATACCGGTTTGACCCCGTTTGTAATTTATTTATATGTCATGCAAAGACTTCGGCACAATTTTAGCAAGGCGTCTGGAACGAACCCAGGCTAAAGTAGTGTAGCACGGGTTAGCTTGCCGTTAGCTACACGACTTTGGTGTGGGTTGGTTTTAGATGCCGTGCTATAAAGTCAAGCGAGGTCGAATTTTCCAAGTTCGACTGAGCTAAGCAGGACTGTAGCACGGCGTTTGAAACGGGCGTTAGGGTGGCTCCCTACCACATATAGTCAATGCGAGAAGTTTCAATAAAGTATTTCCTAAAATAGCTTTTAAAACACCACTCTGTAACATAACAAATTAAGTTCATTTTGCCCGTGCCTCTTTCGTAAAACAGTAACAAGGGGAGAGTAAACTGCATAAGTATCGCTCTCAGTGTGGTTGGTTGCCATCCTTTTAAGACGAATAAACACGCGCAAATATATGTTCTTTAACCAAGTCTTATGGCAGACCAGTGCGACACATGAAGGAGATATGACCATATGGAAGCCACATCTCGAAACGAAATTTGTCGTTTCATTTACAACCTAATGCGACGGGTAAAACACTTATGACAAATACGACAACGGTTGAATGTCGTACAAAATACGTTCAGTTCTAAAGCAGTCAAACTATAATCTTCAAACGCCTTGTGATAACCTCTTCTGAATTCCGTTCCAATGTATGTAAAGTAGTGTGAATATTCAATTGCGGCGTTTTAATAACTTGTAAAGGAAACAGAGAAATAAGTTACAGAACCTTGTATGTAGAGAGAGTAAGTAATACAGGTGATTTAATCAAAACTAGGTTGAAATGACAAACCATCGCTGTAAGTAAAGTAGGAAGCCGACGTTTCGAGTTTTAGCCCTTGGTCAGAGCAACTGCCCGCGTTGAGAGAAAATGTATTGGTTCCTTGGCTGTACGTCGTTATAAATACAACTCACTTGTGTTCAAGTCGTTTGAAATGTCCTGGCATGATTGGCACAAACACCATTCGCGCTCCCTGTACAACCATTGTCACGTTGAAGCCATATTTATCCTAAACGATGGGAAAACACTTGAAATTATATCAACAAAAATTAAAATAAATTTACATCAAGAAACTAAAACATCAATAAACTATGGTTTAAAAGCCTCGAAGGAATTACAACTATTTTGACTTGCACGTGAATTGCTTTGTAATTCAAATATAACCTATGAAAGTGATCGCATCTTTGTGTAATTGTGGTTGCAAATGATGTGAATTAAACATCGAAATATTCCTTAAAAACGATTTTGAAAATTTCGTTTCTTGTAAAATCATATTTTGATTAACGAAATGTTTATCTTCGGTCTTGCATTCGTACTATATCAAAAAATTCACCTTCAATAACGTTTACAGCCGTTTTCACTTACACATTGCGTTCCCGTAGTTTGTTTCCGACGTCGTACTCGGTTTTTGGTGGACGTCAATCAAACCTTGTTTCACTCAGATCTTGTCGGCAACTGCTTTAAAAGAAAGGCTTTTGATTGACGTCCATCAAAAACTAGTTCAGTAAACAAACTGTAGGACCGCACAGGTAAATAAAAACGGCAGTAAATATTTAATTGTCCTTTACATCGATAGGATTTTTTTCAAAAAAATAATTGTCAAATCGTGTCGGCGAGTAGATTCAACGCTTCATCTAGACGTTAAAACTTTTTATCTTCCCTTAAATAGTTTAATGAGCTAAGGTTTAAAACGTTACTCTAACGAAAGAACAATTCCAAAGGAGCGTGTCACCTCTAAACTTTGAAACTTTAAAACTTTTTTTTTCGCAGAAATAATTTAAATAAAATGGCAAACATGATGGAGGTAAAAGTGCAGTTCCTACTGTTAACCAACATAAACATTTCAACTTTGTACATCCAACCCAATATGCGTAACAGTGTAACAGTTTCGTGTATTGGAGTACAAAGTTATCGACTATTAAAAAAAATAAAATCTAACGAGCCTCACGCAAACTAATCACAACATTTCTGCGTATATCTGTGCTTTTTGACACGGCATTGTTTCCTTAATACCAAAGTAAACACAAAGACACTGGCTCGATTTATACTAGAGACGGATCATCCGTCTGGGACGAGCTTGGGCAAAGAACGGTAGCTCGTCTGTGATCCGTCTTTGTATAAATACGGGCAAGCATGCAGACAGATCATCCGTCCTGACAAGCTATCGCGATAGTCCGTCTTGTCAGACGAACCATCGTGGATAACTCGTTAGAACGAACGATCCGTCTACTTGCCCGTATTTATACACCGACGGACTACCAGACGAGCTATCGTTCTTTGCCCAAGCTCGTCCCAGACGGATGATCCGTCTCTAGCATAAATCGAGCCACTACCTACCTTGAAATACTGGATAAAGTCCTTGAGTTTGTAGTTTTTGTGACCGTAAACAACCCATTTATCCCAGAGTGTTAGTGATAAGCCTTCCCTGAACGAAAATTCAATTATATTCATTTAATAACATAATAACAATAAAGTAACAACTAGCTCACTAATCGACCTCTTTGCAGTATAAGACAGAACTACGGGGACGTAGCACAACGAGGTCGGACCAATACATTCACGGCGTTCTCCTAACACAAACTTTTAAAAAATTTCTGTGCTTTCGCCGTACTACGCCATCATCAGAGATGTAAATGAGAGAAAAAAAAATCAAAAGGAATCGAAATTGCGTGCGCCCGTTAGGGCGTACGCAATTTGAGCTTTTTAAAACGCACAAGTGCAAAATAATCCATATTGAACGAGTAAAGGCTCCATTACATGTTAATCATATACTGAAAAAATTATAAAAAAAAATCACGGTGAAAAAGCCAGCAATTTTCTTTGTTTTCAAGACTTTTTTTGAATTTCCTTCTATCGTTGTCATAGAAACTTCTGCATTTTGATTGGCTTATTAGCTTTGTATTGTTTAATATCCAATCAGATTTAAGTGTTTGAGAGTGTTATTGCATGAAATTACAAATTTCTGCACGGAATTATACATTTTTGCACAGAATTACAAAGTAGTTGTACTGCTCTTGACCAATCAGAGCCAAGTAATTTTTTCATGTATATGATTAGCCAAATAATTGAACGACTTATTATTCTAATATTATTGTTCTCATTTCCAACATCCTAGTGAGTTTACCTTTTGTATTTCTGGTTAATTTACTCTAGTTTCACACCCCTGGGATCTTTCTGTTTTGAGCTAGTTTCATCTTTACTCTCAGCCTCATCTCTATTATTTGCACGCACCATTGCGCGTATATTTTATACTTGTCGATTTTACGCATTTTACACTTAATTGTTACCTTAGTGTAGTTCTGGGTGCTGGAGCTGGTTCAGAAAAAGTCACAAACGGCAACGCCAAGTTCATAAAGCAGTTTTTGAAATCTTCTAAAGGGACTTTTGTTACAATCTTCACAAGTTCAATGGCGGCCTGAAGCAAAACGAATGAAGATATCAACGAAAGATCATCCATACAACAGTTTCATTTAGCATCACCCAACTAATGAACAGAAGTAAACCCTGTTTAGTTGATTTTGATACCGGAGACCTGTCTATTTGTAAAAGAATCTCATGTACGATAAGTATTTCTTTTTATTAAATGCGTTTCCAAAAAGTATTTGTTCCCACCATTTTACTTTTCCTCCAAGTAGTTGGTTGATATTAAAACAATTAAACTCGACGTCCTTATAGAAAATTGACTCTTACGAGACGAGTTCTATCAGTTGTATAACCAAGAGTTCTCAGTATTTACTGAAGGTGTTAGGATTTTCTATTTTAAACTCTCTCATAAATGTTCTTTTTTATTCCCAATTTGAATTGATGACAATAAGAAATACAGCAAGAGAAAATAACCTACCAAACCAGCTACTGCAGCAGTTGTTGTCGCGATCGCAGGAACTATTTTACCAGCTATTTTCTTTATCTTCAGTCTGTCAGCAGGTTCTATACCGTACATGGTTGCACGTAAATTCTGAAATTACAACCCTGGCATCAATACGTGTTAAATATTGAAGATTGTTAGTTTCTTTAGACTATCAGAGTCAACAAAACTCTAACGTTAAGTAAGAGCGCCAAGAAATAATTGCGAGCATAGATTAAGATAGATAATAATTGATACGGGATGATCTGGAATCGGTAAGAGGACTAGTCAATCAAGATAGCCGCTACAATTTGGCGAGCTCGCTTTCTGTATACCGTTATAATTTGAAACAGAATTCTAAGGCGGCGTGGTTGGCGCAGTTGGTAAAGTCTATCCTTCCAACCACATGGTCCCAGGTAAGATTCCTCGGCTCTGCCGAAACTTGAACATTTGTTTGACCTTCTTTTCCGTCAAAGCTTACTCAGCTTTCCATCCTCACAAGGTAGCCATTACGAATCGACGGGCTCGCTATCTGTACGCCGTTATAATTTGAAACAATACAAGGTGAAAAATGTTAGACAAGCTTTCCTTCTTCTTTTTTAAGAATAACGGCAAAAAGAAAATTGTGGGTTGTTAACAAGTTAAGGACAGGACGTTCTAAAATGACTTGCT
>JAOEHV020353352.1:0-11150 GCA_025447995.2 Isaurus tuberculatus | reverse complement strand
CCTGTTTTCACGGTGACATAAAAACTGTTATGCTTCTGCTTCCGTCTCCGTCGTTTACGTCGCTCGTGAAAACCAGGTTTAAACTGGTGAGCAGGTATGTCTATGGAAAGGTGTGTTTTTGTCGATCAACACTGCGTTGTGGAAGTCTGGAGCCTTCTTCAGCATGGATTCTGTAATTTTAACTGTTGCTTCAGCTCTTGGTTTCCTTTGAAGTTCCTTGGTTTCCTTTGGTGATGACGTAATCCTCTGAGAATTGAATGTGTTCTCCGCTTACGGACAAGGATAAGCTATATTAAGTATAGATGCCATAGGCGTCACACGTATCTTGGATAGCTTCCCTCATTCCTTTCCAGAAGGGAACTTATGGAGATTGCAATAGGCTAGAAATGGAGCTGGTGCAATTACTTGTTTTGCCTTGTTGAAGGTTGTTTCCTGTGCTTTTGACCAGAGAAAGGGGACAGCATTCTTGGTTGGCATTCTCAGGGGCTGAATTTCTGAACTCAAATTTGAGCAGAACGGTGAAAGATAGTTTACCGTGCCAATGAATCGAAGGATGGATGGCTTTTTTTGGGGTGCCGGCATCTGGGTTATGGTTGTTACCTTGTCTGGATCCAGCTTCATTTCTTGGTCCAAGATTATGGCTTTTATTAACTTGACTTTTTTAATTTTGAAAAGCAGTTTTCGTGCATTCAACTTAAATTTCCTTTGAGAACAGCGTTCCATAAGGGCTATGAACCGTGGTCAGTCTCACTAAATTAATGTCATTCCCCTTTTCACACGATGCCGTCCAAGTCTTCGAAGGCAGAAGTGAATCTCATCTGAAACACTTTTGGAGCACTCGTGATGCCAAGCCATCGATACCTACCGTATGAAGAGTGCATTGTTGTTATCCATTATGGCTCTTCATCGAGAGAAATCAAAAGGAAGCCTTCTTTAACATCAACATGGAAGAAGCATTTTACTGTGCTGTGTCGATAGAAAATGCGATGGAAGGATGCAATAAAAAGAGACCTACAAGGAACTGATCTCTGCTTAGATGATGTATTGAGGATAGCACAAAACCGTGGTGACTGGTTGCTTCGCGTGAAGGCACTATGTGGTGGTACCGCGACAGCATATGAGTGAGTGAGTGTGTCGATATTGTTTTTTATAAAGTGTGGGTATCAGATGTATCGGCCGTTTCATTGCCTGTTTATTGTTTGGCTTGGATCGATGCACACACTGAACTTCTTTGGCATTTCACGAATGTGCTGTTTGAGCACCAATTTGTTGGCTCAGTCTCCTTAGCAAGTATCCCTTTTTCAACATATTTGTTGAGGGCTTTTTTCTCCCTTTCGGATCTTGCATATGGAATTTTGTGAACTGAGCTGACATTGGGACTGGTGTTATATTTTCATCAAACTGAAAATGGGCCGGTGGACCAAGGTTACTGATACCTTTGAAAATATCAGGGTAATGACTGAGTATGCCTTCCTTTTTCAGATTGCCTGGTGAAGGTTGGCGGCAGTGGGAGGTGACTTTGATTGGGGTTGAGGGTTGACATTGCATGGTTTGTGGTTATCTGTGCAATCTGTTGTAGATGATTGCAATTCAAAGCGGTTTATGAGTCATTATAAGGCAGGCTTGAGATACTTCATAGGTTTCTATCAACACTTTTTTGAGACAGTTGATATTCTGGAAGTGGGTCGATTGTTTCACTTGGGGCTACAGCGGAAGGAAAAAAAGTAAATTTCATTTGTTTGTAAAGTGATCAGTCCTAAGGTGCTCTAACGTGAGAAGTGCCAGCTTCTGCTGTTGCCAATTGTTACTGGAACTTGATGCAAGGTCCTCTGCTACCTACACATTGTCTGCAAGCTTCCTTTTCATTTTCAATATCGCTTCTGACACCAAGTTTCAAGGCAAATACCCATAGACAATGGCTCATATCAATGAACAACTTTGCATCAATTTATTGCATTGATGAACAACCAAATTAGCACAAACTGCATGGCCATTGAGCAATTATGTGAGAGATACCACTGACCAACTATAATTTAAAAGAGAAGTGTATTTTTAAAACTTTTTCCCATTTTTTGTGCTTGTCTAGCTCATGCCACCACAGATGATCGTGAAGTTTAGCAAGTAAGAAGTGCTAGCAATCTACCTGATTTATAATATTATTCAGCGTAATTTTCTTTACTAACTTCAATATTGTTTTAGGTTGTTTTGATATTGTATGATTATATAGTTTTTTATATTTATATATTTTTAAAATACCTTGCATTGATTATAGGAAAAATGACTCATATTTAACAGAACTGGTCTAATTTTAAATTTTTGCTGATTATGATTAAGCCTTTAAACTAAAAATACTTATAATTATAATTACACTTTACAAAATATTTTTACCATGAGGTATCTTTGATTCTTTTGTCCCATGAATCTGTTTGGTACATTGTACTAGTTTTCTAAAAAAAGTGTTGTAAGGCAAGTAAAAAATTAGTATATAACATGGGCTAATATATAATTACAAGCTGGAGATGGTACCAGGACTCAGAGGATAAATGAACTAAGAACTAAATCATAAGGGCCTTTTTTACAGACATCTTTTAATAAAATATTCAGAGCAGTCGTCATAATGTAGCTATTTTTTTTAAATTTGTTGTTAATAACAGTGTTAGAAACACAGTGTACATAGATACCACTGATTAATATAAGAAATCCTCTAATACAGTTCTTTAAACATTTGTTGCAACTTAAGAACAATAACTTAATTTCAATATCCAGTGACTATGTTATTCCAAATGCAATGATAGAAAGCATCATCACTTACAATACCCTAAGCTTCCTTCCCACATCCTCCTCTATGCACTGCATCCATATCTGTTCTATTTTCCCCTTGAACTTTTTCTGCTTTATTTCTAAACTAAGATTTGGTCTAACAGGTTTATCAAACTTCTTTTTGAAGTATATATCTATAGCATCTTAATAGGCACTTAACATCCTAGTATCTGCATGCTTAACTCCATACATTATCCTGGTCATGCCCCTTTCAGCACTACAAAACCTTACTAAATCCTTTAAATCAGTTTTAACCCAGGATTCTGAGCAACATTTAGTTTAATAGCAACAGACTTTACTTTAGGTACTAATCACCTGTCTTTGGTTGGTTGTAAAGGCAAAGAAACTGGTAACTCAAATATTCTGCGATAATTTTCCATAAAAACTCTATGAGCTTCTTCACTGGAAGGACAACTTCTGAAAAAGGTAATACAGAGCTTTAATTAATATTTTGCATATTATACTCTCCTACACAATTTATTTCCAAAAAAAACTTTTGGCACTAAATACAAACAAGATCTATAGCACTCACAGAGGGGGTGGCAGCAAATATTTGATGGGGGAGGGAGGAGGGGATAGAATTTCAAGGACCAAAGGAATAAGAATCTAGAGGGTCTGGTCCATTCAACAAAAAGGTGAATTTTTTATTTTCATGAGAGTAGATTTTTTTTAAATGAAACAGAACCAATTCAGAAGTCTTATTCATATTGATGCAGTTTTGATGCAAAATCTTTCTTAATTTGTCTGTTTTCCTTCTGATTGAATGGATACCTCAATAATGAATATTCACAAATACTCAAAAGAATAATTTTTTTGGAGCCACAAAGTAATTCTTTGGGGGGCGGCCTCCCTCTCAATTCCCCCTCTGGCACCGCACTTGACTCAAACAGGTTGAAATTAACGATAATTGATAAAACACTGATAACTTAATTTTCCTACCTTGAACCAAGATCTCTTATTTCACTTAGCCATTTTAGGTTCTCGTAATTGATAAAAGGTTTCCCAACAAGCTCTGGAACTGTTGAATTAAAACTTCGCCATCATTAAAAATTAGAACACATGCTGCTTTTCTGATTCCAGGGAAAGGTTAACGATAATAACCAGAACATTTTTTCTTCAAAAAAAAGTAAATAATTATATATATATAGCTACCATAGCTAATCTCAAAAATTGAGCATAAATAAAGTTTTGTTTGTATGTATACAGTATGCTACTGTAAACTCGCTGTCCCCAGTACTTGACCAAAGGTAAAGTATCCATCAGGTTTGAATATATCAACCAGAAAAAACATCTGATAGTAAACCTTACACTCACGAAGACAGATACAGAAAAATACAAGATTTTTATTTGGAAAACAAATATTTGTCTTCTGATAGTTGGTCCAACTAAAATTTTATCATTAAGTGATTTAATAATTAGCCGAGATCTAAAAATAATAACTTACGCTTATGACTTCGATTTCTACTCTCGAGACCAAATTTTGAACTCCAACCTCCTTCGCTTACAAGATTCCGACTCTCGATAGAATACATAATTGCATTTTATGAGCTGATTTTATTGCAAAATCACAAGTTCCAGATGAATTATCAGTCCGCCATCTTGAATGTTTTGTTTACACGTGACTTGTATTTCAAACTGGCCGTTGTCATAACAGCAAACGGTTGAGAAGTCTGGGGAGACTTGACTGTTACAAAAGAAAATGGCGGCGAGTGAGAGAAATTGAGAAAATTCCTAGAAAAAACGTTATGGTAAAAAAAAATGGATCAAGAAGTAACAAAGGAATTCACTCTCAAAGATGCTGAGGTGAAATACTTTGAAATGTTGCTTTGAATCTTGGATTATGAAAATATTCAGCTCCGAGTAAAAGAACACTTTGTTGGTGAATAAAAATTTTTAACTGTTAGTTAATTTCATTAATGACATTTTCTAAAAATAGTCTCAAAAAACTGTAAAATCAATAACTAATCATTGTGATTCTTAAGGCAGAATACCTGTTGAAAATACTTTTTTGTGCTTTTTTATGATTGTTTACACTGTATCGTAGGTTAATTTATCGTAGTTTAATTCTATAAAAGATTTTATAACATAGATATATGAGATCTTATGTTGAAATTTGAGAGGGTAAAATGATACAATATAAATTTTAAAAAAAAAAATTTATAAATTACCGATATAACAAATTGTTATGAACCAATACAATTTAAACATGTTAAATAGTTATAAATTAAATGATTATGAATAAAACTGATTTCTTTGAGAAGTGAAAATAAAATTTATCAGGGTCACGCCAAACAAATAAAATATATTTGTAATTCTTGCTGTTTAAGGATGCTGTAGAAGAACTATATAACTTTAGGGACCACTACTTTGAGACCAAGGGGGTTGAAAATGCAGCCACAAAACAAGATGAAGTGAAGGCTAAACTACAGATTACTCTGACCACTTTGGACAATGTGAAAGGTGAATGCAAATGTCTTGTAACCAAAACTACATTTGCATAAAAAGGAAAAATTAAAATTACCTTGAAAAATTAAGTTGATCTTTATATATTACTTGTTTGTTTTTCTCTTTTGTTGTGTTGTAGTTTGTCCTGAAGAGACGGCCCAGTGCTTGTTCTTGCAAGGAAAAGCCCTCAATGTCACAGCTGAATATGATCCAAGAGTTCAGGATGCACTCTCAAAAGCTGTCAAACTGGATCCCAAACTGCTTGAAGCCTGGAATTGTTTAGGAGAGTGCTATTGGAAAAAAGGCGATGTTGAAGCAGCAAAGAATTGTTTTGTGGGTGCATTAGGACATGTAGGTCACTGGTTACAGTAGGCATTGCTTTCAAGAGTATTGAATTTATCATCCATAGTTTTTTCTATTTGATGTATCAGTTATTATTCTTTTGAATGAACTTTAACACTTTGGTTAATTAATAAGAAAAATTGACTTTTAAAGTTAACTAAGCTAAGTTCTACTCTAAGTTAGCCAATGGTTAATCAATTTTTTCCTGCAATGTTAAGCATGAAAATAATTCATCACGGATGAGAACCATAAAGAAGCTGGTACTCTATTGCTGCTAAGTGAGCTGTGAGAAACAGGGTAAAAGGCTTAGCTAGAAAATTCAAAATAGGACTCTGGATTAGAGTCAAACTCACAGTCCTAAAGCTATGACTCAAACATCCTAATGTGCACCTTAGATCTTAAGAAACTGTAAGATTCACAGGTTTATGTATAAAGGGCATCATAATTTTCCTTAGTATAGAACAAGTTTAAGTATCTGTATTATATATGACTGATAGGTGCAAAATATAATCTTACAATAAGCATATTGCTTCTGTAGTTGAAAAATAAAGTTTCATTGAGGAATTTATCCATGGTTCTTCGCCAAATCGGAAAAGGTAAGTTTTAATTACTTAATATTCCTTTACAGAATGAAATAGCTTCAAATCAAAGAGGTCATTGTTCTCAACTTTTACATTTAAGATTGAAATGATCTCCTTTCATTGAATTATGAAAGATGTTTTTATAAACCCTTATATTTACTTGAAAAACTACAGTATATTATACTGGACATTATATTGTCTATTTCTAGATAAAAATGAGAGACTTGAAAACATCAAGATGAGTGTGGAAAAGGCAAAGGAAGCAGTCTCGCTGGATGTCAATGATGGCATTTCATGGTGTATGTAGTTTTGTTAATAAAAATATCTTTCATTTTTTGTCACACAATCACTTCTTTTTTATTTTTATTATAATGGCTTTTAAATTCTGGTTTAGAATAATGTCAAATATTCTCAATTTTGCACTTAAAAGTTCCAAGAGCTAAAGACAAAGTGACATTCCTAATTAATGATCCTGTGTGCTTATAGATAATTATAACATTCTTGTATTAATGCAGGAGTTTTGTGTTGTTTCAGATGTTTTAGGCAATGCATACTTGTCCATGTTCTTTAGTGGCTCACAGAATCCACAGTTGTTGAAGCAGTGTATGTCATCATATGGTCAAGCAGTGAGTATTTTAGAACAAAATTAAAATACCAGGTGCTAAAATTATATCATTATGGTTTTATCCTTCTTCAAATTAGCTGAAAATATTGATATAGTCTAGAGTTTAAAATATTAGTTTTAATGTGAAAGTTCTTATACGATTTGATTGTTTATCAATGTCATATTTAGGAAAAAGATCCAGTTGCTGCTAATAATCCTGACCTACATTTCAACCGTGCTATGGTAGGTTTCAATTATATTTTTGTTAGTGTCAGTGAGTTTGTCTGAAAATACTGTACAGTGCTATAAATTGAAAAAAACTCTTAAGTCTTAAATATTCTTTGAAGAGGCAAATTTACAACTTTGAATCGAAACTTTTAAGGCATAATTTTCAACTTATATCACAAAGTTTAAGGGTTAAACACAAACACAACATTGTAACTAATGTATTTTACTTTTTCTACAGGCACATAAGTATCAAGAAGATTACAGAAAATCAGTGGAGGATTTCATTAAGGCAGAGGCATTGGATCCAGGATGGAAAGAACCAATTCATCAGAAGAATAAACTGATAAAATACCTTACACAGACACAAGAACTTGCAAATACAAAGGTACAGTGACTGATGACATCCTCACAATACCATGTAACTGTAATTATGTAATTGGAGTTGAAGTGATTTAACACTATGTGACTTGCCCAATAAAAATTGTAAATTTTGATTCAGGGAAAACTGAAGGCAAAAAGATTGAAGACAATGATGCAGTCGATTTGTGATGCAGATCTTGGTCCATATGGAGGTGGCAGCTATACCAGCCATTCTGGGAAGACAGTCCAGCTCGCACATGTACCCATCTCAAAACTCCAGTTTGAAATTAATCCTAACAAGGTGGTTATAGGAAAAGTTGTTGGTTCTGTACCATTGGATGATCCTCTACCCTAGTGAGTTGTTTTAGGTTTAATGTTAGAAAAGATAAATTGTTACTTGATAGTGACAAAAACATTTGTAGTTTTAGCTTGTGGAATGTCTCAACTAAAAACAAAGTTTTTGAATTGAATTTAAGAACTAAACCTTCAATCCTTGTTGTAACCCTTTCATGTTTTGGGTACTGCCTATAAACCCAAATTTAACAGTTTAGTTGGCAATTGTTTATTGTTTTATAATTACCCTAATCATTTCTAAACCCAAAGAAAAACCAGAATGACAATGACAATGAGAAAGCTCAGAGTGTAGGTGAAACCAGGATTCGATTTGAGTTCAGTCAGCGATTTAAGGGCAGAATGAACACCACTACACTAACCTGATTACCTTCAGTGACTCGTTTGAGAACATTTTCTGAGCTTAACTAATATTCTGCAATTATTCTTTATCATTTCTTTATTATTCCTGACTCAGATCCATCCCTGTATTTAGGTGTTAAAAGAACAATACAAACGTGAACCAGGAGTTCTTGCCACTGCTAGTCAATACCATACTTCTAAATATAACGTTCAAGTTATTATCTTTATTTTTCAGTACTTTTTTTGTTATTGATAAAGAGGGTCAGTGTGTCCCAGTTACAGTGTACAACATGGCGGCTGGGGCAGGATTTGTGATTGGAGATACAATAGCGATTCCTGAACCGTTTGTACAACAAACAGATTTTACAGTCGAAGGAAAAGTAAGTCATTATTTCAAAAACTCAATAATAATATAGATAAAGGTAGGGCATAATAAAGGGTGATGATGGACGTGTATGTACTACATCACAACTTACAAGTTTACATATAAATCTTAATTACGGAAGTAGAAAAAGTATATTGTATTTACGGTTTTAGTTACGGAAGTAGAAAAAGAACGGAAAGTTTCAACTCTAAATATTCTTTTACCATGTCGAATCACGTCTTCCCACTTTGTTACCCATTTCTGCTGTAACTTTGTTATCCGTTGCACACCTTCTACCTTCAATGATTTTACTTGTACTTTTTTTGTTGCTCAACGCTTGATTTTCTGCATGTATTCTGAAATGAATCATTCTCCATACTTTGCTTTTCTAACCTAAATATTCAGTCGATATTCAACTCAATTTACCGTGATTAAGACCTTGTTCACATGTCTGCATTCAAATTCGTCCGCCGAGCCTCGTTCACAAGTCTTAAAAATATGTTAACCAAAACGAGGCTGGGCAGGCAAATATTTTTTTAAATTTGAATGCAGACAAAAGAAATTACTATTCGTATCAATAATTTGTCATATTTGTTATTCCTTCCAGATATTTCAGTTTTCGTCAATCAGAGTGAACAGTCCGATCGTCCTAGTGGTCAACAAGAGAAAATTGGGAGCAAATAAATTAGCGCCATCTGTTCTTGCAGTTACAGCAATGAGTGAATAATAAATTGCATAACTGGTTAATATCGCTATAGCAGCCACGTGTTCGAAAGCTTAAGAATGTTTCAAGATGTAAAAAAGGCCGATGGATACTTTTTATGTGGAATGATTAGACAACACATGGCAAGTGAATCTCGTTTGAAGGGCCAGTTCAACTTACCCGTCCAGCAAAGTCCTTTAGATTAGTACTGCCGAGCTCATTCCTCTACTGCACCGAGAAATGCAAAACATTGATCACTTGAGCAAACAGAGAGTTAACTTGCAACAAAAAACATTATATGACGTTTTAAAATATAAAAGTTTGGTTGCTCGAATTTCTAAAGCAAATAAATTCATCCCTATAGAAAACGTTGCTAAGGTTAAGTTACGTTACCTGTTAGAATCTTTCTTTCCTTGAAAGTCATACTGGTGTAAATAAGGACATTAAAAAAATATTTTGTCTTTACGCGTTTAATTTTTCTTACGCCTTTTGGTTTTTCTTTATGTGCTCTACAACACACAAGGTCCCCATTTACGAAAAAACTTGGTTGGGTGCTTTCAAACACCAAAGGGCCCCCCATGCCAGCTAGAAAAGCTGGTCGGCAGCTAGGAACACACAAGGATCCCTCATTGCGAAAAAACCTGGTCGGTCGTTTTAGAACAACCGCAAGTTTTCTTTTAACACGTTTTGATTGACCATGGGCTGAAAAAAGGAATTTCAAAGATAAAAACAAAAAACACACAAAGTTGGTCTTAACGAAGCCCGAGTAGGTAACCCTTGTGATATGGGAGCAGGGCACTTACCAACTGAGCCATGAAAACTCGTATGTCTAAGGTATTCTTTATGTGCTGTAGGACACACAAGTATAATAATAATCTTTATTTGCTCTTCATGATATTTACAATTTTAATGTTTTGTGACAGAAAAAAAAGGTCCATTTTGAAAATATTAAATTACTGGGGAAAAAAGTGCGAGCAGGGAAGTTAAGTAAACCAATGGTTATCGAGTTAGCTTCCCTTTGCATTTAAAATCAGTTTTGAGCAGAGAAAAAGTAAAGTCTAAAGAACAAACAGAATAGTAAATTTAATACCCAAGGGTTCCTGCTGCGAGAAATACTGGTCGAATGTTTCGAAACACACAATGGTCCCCCGTGATAAGAAAACTTGGCCGGCTGCTAGGAACACACAAGGATCCCCCATTTCGACAAAATCTGGTCTGTTGTTTCAGAACACACCGCAGGTTTTCTTTTAATTACGTTGTGATTGAGCTTAGGGGGAAGAACGGCATTTAAAGAATCAAAATCATAAAAGCAAAAATTTGGTTAACCTTTGTGATTAAGGAGCAGCGCACTTACGAGGGTATGAATGTGATTACTGAGATTTGAGAAGATTTTTAACTGATTACTGAGAATAAATACTTTAGTGATTACTCGGGCGCGTACGCAACTTTTCCTGAGGGGGGGTGCACTATAAGCTTCAGCGGACCATAGGTTATCACCCCAGTCCTTAAAATATGATATCTAAACAATTCTGATATGTGTAAGAACAATATGAATAAGCAAACATGAAAAATCCAAAAATATCTACTATATAATTTGTAGTCCCCACCTGAACGGTTGTCCAATTTCTTTCCTTTATTTCATCCCCTTTTGATTGTTCTTATCTTGCCGTATCTGATCTGACTGAGCGGACCTTTTTATCACGTGGGGGGAGGGCGAACGTGCACCCGATGCAGCCCCCCCTTGAGTACGCGCCTGTCTTCACAAACATATATTAAAATATAAACAGAACTAGATGTCTAAACGTCTACAAAATCTGAAAGTAGTTCAAATTGTTACATAAACACCAGAAGGGACTAATATTTGAGAAATTTTAAATTGAAAACCAAAGGCATTCTTCTTCACTGATATAGTAATGGCGATCGTTTCAGTTTTAGTGTACAGTATTATCTTCTCTGTGGAAATTTTCATCATCTTAAAAAACTTATACTAAAATATAAACAGAACTAGAT
>JAOEHV020353253.1:0-11151 GCA_025447995.2 Isaurus tuberculatus | reverse complement strand
CACCATATAAACGGATAAATAAATAAATTGATATTTAAATAAATGAATAAAGAAAATAATCACTAATAATTTTAATGAATACAAAATAGTTGTCAACCATCCCCTAAAGAACTGTTGTTTCAATCGATTTCGCTGTTACATTTATCTTCTTGCCTGCAACAGTGCTTCACATTTTCGTATGTTGGTAGTTATTGTCTTGGCCTCATCATTTATACCGACGCAATATCAGAGTGAGGTGATGGTGATATGGTCTTATGGGAGATCCGGCAAAACCAGTAGTGTTGATTTGAACTGAATGAATGACACTTCAGGGCAATTCAGGTCTTTTTTAAAGCTGCTCTTGTTCAAGTGGAAAACTTATTTTGTTTATGATTAATAGAATGATCCATCCCTGGATGTATGACATACAGTACACCTAACATATGGATCTAGGTCCATCTGCTGTCTGTATGATAACATTTTAGGTGCTGTTCACACATTTATATTCTTTAACTGTTGAGGATGCAGCTCAATGAGGTCACATCTAAGTGAATGGAATTAATTTTGAAAATTATATTATTCTTTGTTGCAACTACAGTACCACACTGTTTGTTGTTGGACGACTTCAATACGAAGACGCTAAAAATAACTTTAATTTAAGAGGGATCCATCCGACGTCTTTTTTTTTAACGGACAGTTCTTTTTGTCTATGGATTGATAAAATATTTCATCCTTCAACGCATAACATTCACATCAGAATTTGATCGGTATTCATCTGATGCTTTTGTATTTACAACTTCTGTTCTAATCTCTATATTCTATATCCTATATCCATCTGCTGTCTGTATAATAAAGTTTTAGGTGCTGTTCAAACTTTTATATTCTTTAACTGTTGGGGATGCAGCTCAGTGAGGTCACATCTAAGTGAAAAGAATTAATTTTGAAAATTATATTATTCTTTGTTGCAATTGCAGTACCACACTGTTTGTTGTTAACAGCTATGATTTTATTCGGCTACATAGACCTTTCGACCTAAACGGTCCTCTTCAGTGCAATACAACAACAATCAAAGTACTCAATTCTGTACTGTTTGTTGTTGGACGACTTTAATACCAAGACGTTAAAAATAACTAATTTAAGAGGGATCCATCCGACGTCTTTTTTTTAACGGACAGTTCTTTTTGTCTATGGATTGATAAAATATTTCATCCTTCAACTCATAACATACATATCAGAATTTGGTCGGTATTCATCTGATGCCTTTATATTTACAACTTATGTTCTAATCTCTTTTTTTATTAGTATTTTAAAATGCTTCAGGTTTCCCCTATATTTTGTGTGTGGATTGATATAATGTGACATTGAAACTACGTACTCTCCTTATAATAATATCTATTTGCTATTAAAACTTTCAAGTTCATGAACTGTAGGAGAATAAAGTTATTGATGTCACATAGCAAATATCCTTGTTGTAACATCCCTGCCTTACCATCGGCAGTTAACTCCGGATAGTTCGGTGATCGTACAAATGAATAAATGAAAGAATGAAAAGTAGAATGAGCAAAAAGACAAAAAGGATAAAATACGAAGTAGTCGACATTTTCATCTTCAAACTGGTATGTTCTGTTATATTTTTTATCATATAACTCGCAATTCTTGTGAAAGGAATCCTCTTTGCGCTTACCTCCTCTGTCTCATCATTTACATTGAGGTAATATCAAATGGTGTTGCGTAGTTTTTTATATGGCGTACTGCAAAACCAAAGGAAATTTTTTTACAGAAAATGGAGGTTAATCCTTTTTCTAAAGCTGCTTTTGTTCAAATAAAAAGGGTCAGTGTATGGATCGATAAAACGTACAAACCATGCACCCAATCCATGGGTCCATATCCATTTGCTGTCTTATAACAATAACTTATGTGCTATTCACACTTTTACATTCAAAAACGGTTGGAGGTGCAATTCATTGTGGTATCATCTAACTGAAGACAGTTCATTAAGAATTTAGCACTCGTTCTTATTTAACACACTTTGGACTTTGAGCAACCTTTTACAGAATGAACCCCTGAAACATCGATGGGCCATTTCTCTTACTTGTTGGATCACTTTATACAAAGATGTTTAAAAAATAACTCTGTTGAACAGATGTTCTATACCTACACAATTTTTTTTAAACCCAATCATTTCATTTGGCGTTTATAGAACTTTGGGTTCAACTATCGTTATTATTGTATACCTTGAAACTCCAATGTAAAATAAGTTCCCCTTTGACCCCTATATAGAGCGGGCAAACATAAATGAAACAATGAATAAACAAATAGTTTAAAATTGGATGAATATTTATATGAATAAATCAAAGAAAGAAAAAAAAGGAATATTGAAATAGATACAAATTAGTTGACATAGTCATCCTTTAAAGGACTGTTTATGTATTCTAAATTGATGCAGAACAGAAATAAAATATGAAAGAAACTGGCCGGCTCAAGGGACCAGATAATACTTTAATAAGAAAGGCATAAAACTTTTAATATAGACTGCTGTACAAAAACAAATGTATGTAAAGTTGTATGAAAACGTTTACAATGCCCATGGTCAATCAACTGCAGTGGTGGCTGGGTTTTCCAGCTAGCTTGTCTTTCTTTGAGTATGGGACTAAGTTTTTTAAATCCTGAGCTTCTTGCTCCGCCACTTTAATGAAGTGTGTGTGGTAAAATTTGAATTTTATCTACGAAAGATGAATTATTTTCTTTTATGCTAAAGAGCAGACATGCAAGTGGATTGCTAATGATGTCACTTTGGTTATATTTTGGTTTTGATTATTCTTCAAAAACTGGAGAGAAACGGGTATTGGTTTGAGAAGGTGAAAAAGCAGTTATCTTTTCGAGCAATGAGCGAGGCAAGTCGATTTGCCCAATCTGGGAACTACTTTCAATATTTTTTTATTTTTTTCTGCCACTGGGCACGAAAATAGACATTTGGGAATCGTGGATTGATATACCATAAGATCTGATGCTTAGAACCTCGTTTATTTTAAAGAGACCTATCTTAAAAATCAATA
This sequence comes from Isaurus tuberculatus, assembly GCA_025447995.2. Classification (NCBI taxonomy): domain Eukaryota; kingdom Metazoa; phylum Cnidaria; class Anthozoa; order Zoantharia; family Zoanthidae; genus Isaurus; species Isaurus tuberculatus. The sequence continues at coordinate 8,116 of JAOEHV020353253.1, read as the reverse complement.
GGAAAATCTTAAGAGCCTCTATGAAATGATAGGTTCTTTATAATGTTCAGCTAACTCAAGGAGTATTTGTTTTGGTGATCGGTTTCTTTGGTTGAACTAGTCTCGGTAACTTCCTTCTTGACTATTCGTCAGCGGCAACAATTGTAAGGTTATCAACAAGTGATGGTATGTCAGCAATTTTGTGTACCCTTTGTATGGTATTAACGGCTGTATTGATGGCAGATCTCATTTACGGGGTCGCTTTGGTGAGTTCCAAGAAGTATAGTGCGCCGTGGAGAGATTCTTCGAGTAAAGGAGGAACATTAATTTTGGACTTGGCCCGGATACTCCAACGATGTCTTCCATTTGTATATTGCAGGGACAGTAATAAGCATGTGGAGGATCAACTCTAACTACTGTGGAACACTGTAGAGGCATGTATCCCTCAAGTGTAGCCCTTGTTTCCAGACTCCCCACGAGATGACAGGAAGACAATTAAAACAAAAACGTATAAATGACTGCGAAGGAATTGGTAATGAACAGGATGCATGGTTATGAATGTGTAACAGCTTGTTAAAATGTTGATTAAATGAGCGACAACGCAAAATGAAAAAGCAAACTGAGATAATGACTATGTGTAGAGATAATGAAATAGTTTTCAATTTTAATCCTACTTCCTCGCGATCTACGAAAAAGGGGGAGTATCACTGCTTTTACAACGCACCAAAAAGCAAAGAAGGCATAAAAAGTTCCCCTATGTCCAATCAAACGGGAGCAAACGCCCGAACAAAAAGGCAAAAAGAAAGATCGAGATATTGCCTCACACTCAACCAAATAAGGAGCTTATTACTTAATTTACGCCTCGTCAGAAGCCAAAAAGGTCGAAATAGTGGCTGACGGTTAACCAAATAGGGAGCAACTTACTCTATTTACGCCTCACCGAAAAACAGCAAGATCGAAAAAGCACCTTACGCTCAACCAAATAGGTAGCATCTTACTCTATTTACGCCTCACCAAAAGGCAAAAAGGTCAAAATAGTGCTTCATGTTCAACCAAATTAGGAGCATAACTTTTATGTAAAGGGACAGCCAAACAAATGAAAAAAAGCAAATGATCAAATGGATACTATATTCAAGTAGATATACATAATAGTGCTTTGGTCTGACGTAACGGCCTTTATTTTCAATGGAAATTTAATTTGTCAACGAACTGATACAATCTTTCACTTTTCGGCGCTAAAAAATGTACGTGAGAGTTGGGTCTGCATCTATCTGCTGCCTTTATTAAAACATTTTATTTTCTCTTCACACCTTTACATTCATTAACTTTTGGGGATCCAGCTCGATCGGTGGCATGCAGTTGAGAGCTACTTAATTTTGAAATTTGTTTTGTCTGAGAACTAGTGAGCTTTTCTTTCTGGGAAGGAACCGCATTAAATACTCGATTGCCAACTCTACTACAGCACAAATGCTTGTTGTTTTACCACATTCGCTGTTGAATATTCTTGCATCTCTTGCAAAAGATTTAAAATACCTTTGTAGGCCGTATGTAGCAAGTTTTTGACAGGTTTTTACTATTTTTTAGTAATTTTAAAATTTTTAGGCCAGAATGGCACAAACAAAAATCCAAAATGACCACATTCAAACATTTTAGAAATACGGTGGAAACAAAACAACTGTTCGGAACCGCTACATCTAGTTTCGTCCCGATGTTTTCAATAGTTGTGTACAGAACTCTGGGTTCAACTAAGGGTCAGGAATTTTGAAAACTTAAAACTCAAGCTCCAGAGCACGTTAGTAAGATCCCACCTGACCCATCAGTGAGGAACCCTTTATATAGGGTGTGGCTGAATAAAAAAAAAAAAAATTGATTGCTTGAATTAGTGAATAATTAAATGAAAAGATAAATTAATTGGATAAATTAAATTACTGTTCAAGTAGGTACAAAGAAGTTAACTTTGTGATCCTCTAAAGATCTATTCTTCAATTTTATTATTCAATTTTTTATGTTACTCTAGTTGTCCACAAGGCCTGAAAATTTTTACAAGTTTATAATATTAGTTAACGGTCCTGATATAACAGGAGCCGAATCTTTAATTTATCCGGTTGGGAGATCGTTAATTCCAGTGGCTTTTGTTCTCTTGATTCCCTTGAAGAGCCTTTCAACTTCAACTTGTGGCTGTATAAAGCCTTGAATTGCCTTATCCACATTTGCATTTCTCTGAAAAATAGGAATAATAAAACAATAATTAATCAACAAATACATCACTTCTTTTTTTATTGTTTGGAACGAATAAAAAGAAAATTACACCAAGGCTTGAAGATATGAATTTTAATTTATTGTATCAAAAACAATATTTTTCTCACTTACTCATATCTGGAATGTTCCTCAGTAAGTGGAAAATAGCTAAAATCATGCCAATACACAAATCAGAATCTTTCTCAAGTTTTGATCATTACAGACCGATTTCAATGTTACCGACGATCTCTAAAGTCATTGAAAAGCTGTTCATCTCCAAGTAATGAAATTTCTAAATGATAATAAGTTGCTGTCACAGTTTCAATTTGGGTTCAGACCTGAAATGTCCACTTAATTATCTGCAATATGGCAAGCCAATAGTAGCAATATTCAATAAATAAATATTTCAATTCAAAGAGTTTATTTTAATTTAATTCAACGCCTAAATTTATGTTCAATATACTTTTTTTGGTTCAACGACCGATTTGCATTCAATACACTTTGGTATCCTTCAATGCGATTTTTTCTGTTCAACGTTTTTTTTTTAATTTCAATAGCGCATTTTGCGTTCAACACTTTTTATTTTGTTCAACGCGATATATTTTCTTTCAATGATTTATCGTACAGCGGTTTACCACTATCGCCCAGTCCCTCTTGATCTTGTGAGGTCAAGAGAGGCTAGAACACAGTTTTGGGTAGTCACCTTCGCAGCGGCTGCCTGAGTCGTCACGCAAGGCTTTTCTCCTCAGGAACGGCTGCTTACCCGAGCAGAACATTCCTTTCATATTGATTAGCCAATCAGCGTGCAGTTCCCGAAATCCAGGAACCGTTGGCGGCAAATCGTAATTATGATGGCGTCGCTGCATGAAGGTTTCGATGTAGCAGCAAAGACATTTCATATTAAACAGTTAAATCAACATCAAAAAGTAGCTATACGAAAAATCTTGGAAAATAAACAAGATATATTTGTAAATCTGCCTACTGGATACGGAAAGTCTGTCATTTTTCAAGCTTTGCCATTACATACTGGGTTCTTCTGGTAGCATTGTTGTTGTCGTTTCTCCCTTGTTAAATCTCATAAAAGACCAAGTAAGATACCTTAACAGTCTAAATATTAGCGCTATAAGCATAAGTGATATTGAAAGTGAAGACGATCGTCAAAAAGTTGAACAAGGAAAATATTCCTTGGTGTACGGAACACCAGAAGCATGGCTTAATAACGATAAGTGGCGAGCGATTCTCCAAAACACAACATATTCAAAAAAAGTTTGTGCTCTAGCCATCGACGAAGCACATGTTATCAAGCAGTGGTAAGTACGTTTTGAACAAACGTTATTTTGCGTTTTACGCTGTGTCGCAGGCTTACAATTTCTGCTCAGAGTTAACGTTGTTAAGGTGTAGACCTATAATTTTATATCTCAATATAAAACAAAAGCCAATGTTTTAGATTGAGCGCCAAATGTTTCTGATTTTTTACTGACGTTTCTTATTCTCATAGTAACTAACTAGTAAATTTTCCTACCTCAAACGTTGTAATTTCGTTGCCATCAAATCATGTTTACACACAAACAAATTTGGATTTATGTCGGCCGATAAATTTACGTCCACTGCAAAATCAACAAGATCTCGTAAATCTACAGAGGTTTTGCCAAAAACATAAATCTTATCTTTATTCAAGACTTCTTTTGAACAAAGAAAACACTTAGTCTCGTATCCCAGAAATTTTTTCGGAGTAGTCAACATTTCATAACAACGAACTCAAATTTTCTCCAGATTAGATAGTCTCGCCATTACGTCTTTCACATAATTTCCCGCGAAGTCTGACAACTTGTCACAATATAAACATTTTGATTGGTTCTTGAAACACAATATGAAAGGAATGTTCTGCTCGGGTAAGCAGCCGTTCCTGAGGAGAAAAGCCTTGCGTGACGACTCAGGCAGCGGCTGCGAAGGAGACTAAGGAAGGCGGTGTGGTTGGCACAGTTGGTAAGATCTTTGCCTTCCAACCATAAGGTCCAAGGTTCGATTCCTTGGCTCTGCCGAAATTTGAACATTTGTGTGACCTTCTTTTCCACGAGAGCTTACTCAGCTGTCCATCCTTACGAGGTCGGTAAATGAGTACCAGCTTCACTGGGAGCTAACCTGCGATGGATTAGTGGCCCGTCCAGGGGGAGTCAGTGACTCTCATCCGCTTAACACTAGAGAAACCGGAGATAAGCGCCGGCCCCATGGGCCTCTAGGCTCGGAAAAGGATTTAGCTAACGTCAGAGGTCAAAAAATAAAAATATATTTTATTAGTTGGTTGGTTTTCGACTTTTAATATTTGAAATGACTGCGTTTTAAATAATAAATAAAGATTGGCGTTATAAGGGGATGCTCTATGAAAGAAATGCCGAGTTCATTGATAGAAGGGTTCGCATCGGAGCAAGTTCCAAATCTAACATTCTAAACCCATGGCTTTAACAGTTATTGAATCAAATTGACTATTACGTTCAAAATATCTTTGATCGTGAATTAACGAAGAAATATATATACTTCATTATCTGATGTGTTCCAGATAATATGCCAAATGCTGTCTGGATATGGGATGTTCCAAAATTGTGCCTCGCAGTGCTGTTATTGCAAGCAAACCCAGTCAAAAGTAAGTGTTAGAGACTATATATTTCTTACTTGACAGAAATGAACGAAACTGTTTAGAACGAGGATTGAGTTCCTAAATGGACAAACCTAATAAAATATGAGGTTAACACTTATTCCATGAGGGCGAAAAAACAGGGATACATGTAGGAAGGCGTGTTATATATAGAGGAAGTATGAAGAGTAGGCAAAAGAAAGAACAAAGTAAAAAGAAAGTTACTGTATGTGTAAACAATTTTTTTTACATTAAGGTCTTTTTAAGAGCCAAAGTACTTACTCTATAGTGCCTTGTTATTTTTTCACTGTTTTTCCCATCCCCAAATGCTTACTAAGACCTTCGCTTGTTAGTTTTTGTAAATGTTGTGTCATTTCTTCCCAAGTTTCATTTCCATTTTTTAGACCGCCATTTTTTTTATGACAACGGTTAATTCGATTTTGCAGCTTTTTGTGAAGCGTTCACGAGATACATACTTTGTTCTCAGCTCTATCAAAATCGGAGTTTAATACTGCTTTTAGTCAAATCCGGTAATTTTTCCTTTTTCCCAAGAGCGTAATCAGATGTTTCTGTATTAACATAGATATTAAGTTTGTTTCCTCTATTCTGAGAATAGGCTTTTTGTTTTCTGTGAAGGACTCTTCCCTATGGGACTCCGCTCAAACGTAATTTACAAATTTTCATGTGCAGGCTGTGGAGCTTGTTATGTCGGCAAGACTTTTCAACATCTCATCACGCGTGTACAGGAGTATCTCAAAACGGATAAGGCCTCTCATATTAATAAACACTTAAAAGGTTCTTGGGATAGTCATCTTTTATGTTCAAGTGATTCTTTCCAAATTTGGGATCAGGCTACTACTAACGTACAACGTAAATCAAAGAGTTAATCCATATTCATTGGGATAAGCCTTTAAATCAACAAGTCAGTCATATAAATCTAAAATTATTTATTTCGTTTATTTAATAGAGTAATTGTATTCATTGTTCACATAATTTTTTAACACCTCTATTGTCTCATTGTTTCTAATGTAATAAAAGTTTTTAAAATTTATTGTAATTGCTATTACTGTAATTGCTACTGAGGATGACAGAAAGTTAACTGTCGAAAAGTGTTTAGTAAGTTAAAGTTAGTCGTGCTTTTCTTAATATCAATTTTATGGTATGTAGATCTTTTCAAATCCATTAAAATCTAAATGATTACGAAAAAAACTTTCCAAACTTTGTTCAACTACGTTCGAATTATTTTGAAAAATACTCGAAACTTATTTGTAAGCATGCTACTTCAAAGGAAAACGTGTTTTGATTTTATTTACCGTTTTTTGTTGTCGTTGTGTCGTATTTGGCAGCATGGCCCTGTACATAGTTATTATCTCTCGAGTTTTCGAAATACAAAGACTTTTCCTTTAAATGGCCACCATTTGATAGTTTCATCTTTGAACCGTGGCAGTGATTTTACTTGCTACTTAAAGGACTCCCTTAATGTTTTTGAGCATAGCACTTCCCTTTCCCCCTCATAGATCTTACCTACCTGGGCTTTTCCTAAGTACTTATTTAGCATACATCTGAACTTTTTTCTATTAGGTCTCATCAGGACTCAACACCTAAACTCTACATACTATCCCTTCTTTAAACTCACTCAGTCATGATGGCCAAACTTGTACCATAGGTCGATGGTAGCAAAGCCATATGGTGCCATATGGTGACTCAAAAATTCGGTGTTACCATGGCCAAGTGCTACCGTAATTTGGTGTTACCATAACTTTTTGGTGCCTTAATTCGGTGTTAGCATAATGTGGTGGTGTCATAACTCAATGTAACATAAACTAGTGATGCCCTAATTTAGTGTTACCATAACATGGTGATACCATAATGGGCATTACCATGTACGGCATCTACTAAAATCCTGAACATCGAAACGAAACGAAACCACCGAAACCGCCGGAACTAAACAAACGGAACAATCGGAACAAAACCACCAGAACCGATATAAAAATAAAAATTTAATATATTTCTCAATATTCAGTGTGCCAAAAGTGACTAGTTGCTTGATTAAACATGAAAGAGTACAATAAGTGGTTAAAACAATGCAATCAAAATATGCCTTAGCTCAGTTCGGTTTCTATTCACTGGGTAACATAATGAATATGATTTTAGATTACACTGGTAGGAAACCTAAAAACTGTAAAGGACTTGTCTCTACTCACCGTTCCGTTTAGAAATTAGTTTCTGTGGAGGTAGGATACTATATATAAAAACCTGTCGGAAGAGACGCGAACGAACAACACTGAGATTTAGCCCACCCATATTTGTGTTCTGACCAGGGTCACAGTACAAATAAAAACAATAACAAACTAGAACTGCCCTTATTCTTAAAATCTCGTGTGATGGAGTAGTTTTCTTATTTGATGCCCCACTTAAGTATGACTGAGACCCGTATAATTATTAGAAGTGCAGTGTAAACAGACAGTGGGTAAAGAAATTGCCCAGATAAAGGTCTAATGGCAACCTATCTATCGACATCGCTCAAATGAAGCTTTGAGCCCGCTTCATGCCATGTAAGTAAAAACTTAACTTATTTTCCAGCCAAGATCGCTTTAAATAACGAGTTTTCTGTTGACATCGCACACGCCCTGCTCGCATTGCAAACTATTCTAAACGACATTGAAACCTCCGTAACATAATTGCTTGCTAAGACAACACGAAAATCACTGGCCGTTTACGAAAAAATGAACAAGTTCATAAAGTGTACGTAAAACTGTTGTAAAAAAAGCATCAACACCCGAACAAAGTGCCCTGGCACGTCATCAGTAATGATGTCTCATAGCAAAGCCAAACAGAAACAAAAACGGTTTGTCTCACAAACAACACGCTACATTCTAGTTTTTAACAAAGCGCTGTCACTGTCGTGGTAAAGTATTTATATTCAGACTCTTAGGCTTGTTTTCAACGTCGTGCTTCACATGTGCCGAATCTAAAGCCAATGAGCAAATTCTATTGTTCACCTCCTTTGCATTAGATTTCGCTCTTGTGAAGTTCAACGTTTGAACTAGGCCATTTTTCATTTTCAAATAATGACTTAGAAACCTACAAACTACTAAGAATATGAGCGTTGTTACTGTTGTTCTTCATTAGTATCCACTGAATGTCATACTTTACGCTGCTTTAAATTATTTTGTTTGGCCAAAGTTAATAGAGTGGACTGGTTATGAAACTTAGAAAACTACAAAGAAGATTACAATGCTGCTTTGTTTCATGTTGTGTGCACGG
>JAOEHV020353150.1:0-11153 GCA_025447995.2 Isaurus tuberculatus | reverse complement strand
TCTATGTTTTATACTCTGATAAAACATAGATTTTCGACCAATCAGAGCGCGCGCAGGGTCCTATCTATATTATAAATAGGGATAATAGTATTGTGTGGAAGTCATCTAATTTCATGACATCAGTACTGACATCCAGCATAATCATCCTACATGATTTTCTATTTTTCATCACTAGTAACGGAAGAAACCTTAAACTTTTATATTCTTGAGTTTTATTTCAGATTATTTCTTTTCAATAGAAACACATTCTTACTAACTGCTGCATGAACTCATACACTGTATCATTGCTAACATTGTTGATCGCTATCCAAGAAAAAGGTTGATATCTGTTGGTAGATCATCGTCCAATACTGATGTGCATCTACAATAGTTTACGTGCTCAAAATCCCCGTATTATATTACTAGATTGGTTTTAGATACAATAACGAATAAAGATTTCCGCGAGAAGCGCCGCGCCGGGGTAACAGTATTTATGTCATTGACCTTTTTAGAATTTCCAAAAGTCATTAAAGAAAAATGTAGTATGTATTTTAACAGTGTTTTTCCTATAATTAAGATTCATTTGGCAAACATTTAACAATATATTTGGAGTTAAATGACGGAGGTGAGTTTAAGTTCATTTTATATACATGTATATATTTATTAAAAAAGCAATAAAAAGTATTAAAAACTTGATTAACTGATTAAAGAGAATTAATGTAGATACCCTCATTGTAGTGGTCGAGAAACGTGTCTAAAAAACAGAAATATTTTCCTCTTTGCTAGCAGTTTTGATAAAAGGCGATATAGGAAAATATATCAACTGCAAATGATGTTAACTCAAACAAAAAATATAATACAATAAAGATATAAATAGAAAAATATAAATAAAATACTATGAATGGAAAAGCAAAATCATTTAATTTAATCATGATCTAATTGATAAAGAATTTATTAAAAAAATATTATCTACCTACTAATGATATCCTTAAAATTATTGTAGCAAGCATCTTTGAGATTTGTTAGGGTTTTCTAATCAAGTCTTTTGGAAATAGGAATTTATGAATAAAACTTTAGCAAAGCAAGGTTAAAATGTTTAAAGTTTTTGCCATACTTCGCACAAATTCTTAACATAATTTTAATTTTCGGCATCAATGTTAGTACAGCTATCACAATCTTTAATCTTGTGGCTTTTAAATTCCATTCGCATTTGTTATTATATTAGAGAAATATCTGTCGCACAAAAAAACTCATTTTCGGGGCATTGCACGGAACCAATGTAGTATGTTCTGGAAAAAATTGCTGCTAATCTATCAAAGGCAGATATATCGCTATAGCAATAAAAAAAATCAGGCATAATTTGCAAGGTTGAGTGTTAAGCACTGTCTAGAACATGACAAAATATTTTGTTCCACTATTAACACTATTACACTTTAAATCGAAAAACAATTAACGCGTCCTGATTTTCTGATCGTCTCATTTCTCTTTCACTTTTTTTAAATGTTTTTGAACGGCCATTGCAACTGGTTTCCACACTAAATTTGATTAGCTTGCGTCGATTTTGTTGAGGAAGGAAAACCGCGGTTCACGATGACTCGGAGTTAGATTGAGATTGAACATGTCAGCCCGCATGGAAGGCCGTGGAGAAGTAGTAGTGCGAGGCGTGAATCACTGAACGATGATACAATTATTTGATCCTCTATATCTAGAAAGAAGTTCTTTTCGGAATTTTGACACCTTTTGAAACTTTAAAACATCTTCGTTTTCAATATTTTCGTTGTAATCTCTTATCATACAATTTAAAATCAGGTTTTTGACATGCGGTCGAAAATGATTTCATTAACATACTGTTGAAGTTTATCGTTATATAAACACGCAATTCTTACATCTCTATTTCCCGTCAAAACACTATCAGTTTAATCTTTCATTACGCCTTTTCTAAAGTTGACCGATTTCCCTTTCAGTAGCTAATAAAGGTTGCTGAGTTCAAATATACGTCAATTAATGCACGAGTTGTGACTCAATCATTTATCATTCCTTATCTCTTTCAATAACTTCGGTCTAAATAACTGGTGTGTTTTTGTTTTGCGTATCTATTGAAAAGCACAATGCGCAGCTGGGAGCCTTAGCAAGTTTGTTGTGACTAAACCTTCAGTGATGAAAACCCGAAACTACAAACGTTTCATAAAGTGGCCATTAAGGTAATACAATGGAAAGATTATGGTCCATAACGCGAAGACAAACAAAATAATGCAACAAAAACAACGCGGGTTATTTTTACAGACATTGATATAATGAAGAGAAACTGATAATGTTGACTTTGCAAAAAGAAACACGTGCGTTTACCGCCTACTCAAGGAAAATGGCAAAACGTTTACGCCATTTGAAATTGCTCCAAATAAATTTCAGTGAGCACTTCGTTAACAAGTTAGTTTCTTGAACAGACAAGAAATTAAACATCTTAAGTAACAGCGAATCACAGGTGTGTTTCTGTCAGGATATTAAAAGTGCGTGGTTTTCTTTACCAAATAGATCAATATTTTCAAAGCAAACTGATATTGTATTAACAGGCTCTTGTATACTAATTAAGTTATCTAATTAAGACATTCCGCTTTCATCAGACCTTCTCTTTATGAGTTAAAAAGTATTTGAACAAAGGCGCTAATCTATTACATCCAGTAAGAGCAACTCTTGTTTCTTATATGCTTTATTAATCTCGAGTCGATATTAATATCATTATGGTTGTCTTTGCGAGGGAACAGACACGTTTGTTTTTCTCGAAAGTTAATTTAACATTTATTGTTTGTGTAATGATTTATAGCTCATCAAATATACATAATCCCTTGAAGGATTTGATGATCAAACAGACACTTTATAACGTATAATCTGTCTATAATACTACTAGGTTTGCTCGTTTTAATTTTTCGGCCCCAAATCTGAATATATCAAAGAGAGTGAAAGACCACCACGAAATCATGTAATTTGACATGTTTTCAAAAGTTGAATTCTCAGCTACAGTTCTGTCTATAACGGTATCGAGATAACCGTATATATTCCTCCCACTTTAAAAGAATAACAAACAGTAAGAATGCCTGAGGCAATTTGAAGAATCTGTTCATTTGATAATTGGCTATGAAATGTTATTGTGCCTTTGCCAGAAATAACTAAATGCACTTCAAAACAGACGAACTGAAAAACAAATTTGTATCTATCTGTAGCGAGAATTTGATAACAAAACTATAAAATACGGCGGGCGAAAGCTCGGTAATTTTTCTCTCTTTTTCAATAATATCTGTTTGTTTCAAAACTTTTTCTATGACCCAGTTAAGGTGATAACTGGCAAAGATGTACATGAATTGTATATATACACCAAAACCACACTTGAAACAAATATTGGCTAATTTATAGATTTAACACAAAGTCTATATTAAGTCTTATAATTAATAAAACTGGCTTATTACAAAAAACTTTTGCGACACGCTAATTTCACCTTTGGAGTGCATAATTTTGGAAAACCTCAACAGTAACAATAGAAAATGTGGTTCATTCTTTTTTTAATTTATGTATTCCTCTTCGCACTAACTAGAGTGGCGAAAGAAAAAAGCCGAGCCATGGCAAAACTAAGACAGTTCAAAAGAAAGGCAAAAGCATGTTTTTGTTCAAGTTTCTGAAGTTGTAAAATAAATTTTGATTGGTTACTTTTACACTAAAACTGCGAATAGAGATCTTGTTCAAGAGTTCCTCTTTTCTCTCGTTATACACGAAAACATCGCAAGAGACAGCTTACACTGTTTAATCAACTAAATGGCACTTATTTCGCATCATATAATGTTAGCGACATTCAGTTTCCCGTCTAATTTAACTTTACAAAAGTTTCAAATCAGTTACAAAATAATTGACAGCGATACAGTTCTGTTTACCTTGATAAATGATCGACCATGGCTTTTTCAAAACATTGCTGCAGTTGAATCTGACACTTGTAATCCATCTTGAATGAATCTCCGTTTAGCAGATCTGAGATACAAATAAGAAAGGAATTAATTCAGTTTTAATATCTAATGAAAAATACAGTTTGAATCTACAAATAGTTGAATTTGTGGCTTTACCAAAAAAAAAAGGCTCGCGGTCGATTGTCGTCTCTGTAGAAAACAGATTTCCTGTATAGAACGAGTAATATTTATCGGCTCAAACTTTCCTTATCACCATAAACCAGGAACTCTAGACAAGAATTGCGTCAGCTAATTGTGTTAGTAACCATGAGATACACTGATTTACCTTCAAATAAAAAAATAATTCCTTATCACTATATTTCCGTTGAAAACTTTCAAAGTTTTATAATATTGCCGTTAACAGCGTGTTTAAGTGTTTGTATACAAATATCTGGTTTTAACAGCTGTTACGTCGGACCATTACAAGGGTAAATATTTTTAATGATAAAATGCTATAACAGTATCAATTGGACCGCCTTACATACATAACACATTTTGTAATTTAATTATGTAAGGCGTGATACGGAAACTAATTACCATAATTTCTCTATTAAGCCCCCCCCCCTCTCTAATAAACTCCCCTCTCCAATTAGCCCCCCTCTCCCCTTTTTTTGAAGCCAGAAATATATTAAGCCCCCCCTCTCTATTAAGCCCTCCCCTCCCCTATTACAAAAACTGAAAATTGTCACTCTTCATGTGTGCGAAAGATGGATGAATGAAAAAAATTGAGAGTCACGCCAATGATATTCTGTTTAATTTATTAAGCCTCTCCTCTCTAATAAGCCCCCCCCCCCTCCTCTAAAGTACTTGCAAACAATAAGCCCCTGGGGGGCTTAATAGAGAAAATATGGTGTAAAGCTTTTGGCAACTCAAAAAAAAAATCTACAGGAAAAACGCCAAAATAGTTTTTGAATTCGACGCCAGGGGAGCACAACCTAAAATGAATGCTAGAGGCCTTGGCATGAGCGCATAATTGGGCAGATGGATTTTTCCTCGCTATCTTGGATCAGGCCAGTTTTTCTTCTTCGTTCAACGAATAGAAGTGAGGGGATAAATCCTGCATTACCCGATAAGTTTATTTTAAAGGAGCTAAATGATCATTAAGTTGGATGGTACTTCTAATGGTCTAGAGGGTTCTACATTCAAGATCAAAAGAAGTGTATATGATGTGTGTTGTCGTTCTGTCAGAAGACAAAGAGTTCGCTAGAAAATAAACCAGTAGTTCATTTCAGTTATTCGAATAAACGTTTCTAGTCTTAAAACAAGTATAAGAAAAGTTAACAAACAACGATGATAAATTCCTGTAAATTTCCTAAATTTATCATCGTTGTTTGTCAACTTTCCTTATACTTTTTTTATCATTATTATTTGGTTGACTTGGTCCGGCCCGGATCCAACGTATAGAAAGTTGTACACGGGTTTTTGCTACAACATTTTTTCTATTCATAAAGGACGTCACAACTCTAGGGTATAAAATATAATCTAGGATATAAAATAGGGTTAGGGTTAGGGTTTGTGTAACTGTGTGACATATCTAGAAAATGAAAGGGAAGGGGGTGTTTGGAGTTATGTGACACAACACATTTCGCTTACAATATGATATTATGATACTCTGATTCACAGTTCTTATGCTCAAGTGATGAGTGATGGTTTAGTTTGCTGAATAACAAATACTTAAAATGATAAATCAATGGGTGCTTGTGAGATAAGAATGATGTTTCTGTTATGTATAAGTCATCAGAGATTACAGATACTATTTATTTTTTTTGTATACCTAGTTACAACTACAGACCTGCAGTGTAGGACATGATTACATTATACATGTATAATTTATTCTTTATCCATATAGTTTATAATTACAATAATCAAGTTTAAATTTTCCTCCATCAAGAGGTACATACTTACAGTGTTAATGATTTATTCTTAAATACAACAATCCCAGTTAAAAGTTACCCTAACCAGTGTGATAATAGAGACTTTAAGCAATGCCGGGACGGCAACGCCGACGGCGACGGCAAGAAAACAATAGTAAACTCAATAACTGCACGTTGGAATGCATCGAGCTGAGCACCTGCACGTAGTTGACGGTAAAAACAGAACGTGAAAAGGTCTATTTTTGAGTTCTGGGGACGACGAGGACGTGATAACAAAAATATTCTCAGTATTTGTTTACCTTCAAGGAGTAACTTTTAGTCGTTTTCGTTTCACAATGTTTAAGATGGAGAAAATAAAACCCTAATGATCTACACAAAAAAGTAAAGAGCAAATAAAGAATATATTTTTTCTGAGCCGTCGTCGTTGGCGTTGCCGTTGTCGTTGCTTAAAGTCCCTAATAGAGTGAGAGAGGAGTCTTTTTAATAGTGTGACGTTCTTTTTGTGGGGCTTGTTTGAAATGTGTGACACAATGTGACAGGGGGGGAGGGTCCTAAAAATGTGCCAAAAAAGTGTGACCTCCTATGTGAAGTGCTAACCATTCACATAAGAAATTTTCATAGCCTAAAAGGATCATTCGCTTAACCGGTGTGCCGGTCTTGGATTGTCACCGTACTGAGATTATATTTTGACTATTGCGCATGCTTTAACTTGACTAGCGTTAGGTTTAGGTGTTTTCCCGTGCTCGGAATTCCCAAGTTAACACTTTCAATTGTTAGGGTTAAGAGTTTTTCATCACTCGGAGTATAAGTTAGGGTTTAGACTAGTCAAGTTAGAGCATGCGCTGAAGCCAAAAGACAATTTCAGACCACCACACCGGAGAACAGCATTTTTGGCGCGAAGCGCGCACGCTTTGACCACTGACTTACCCGTGCGCGACCAAAAAGGGCGCGAAAATTGAAATGAAATGTATACATCATAAATTTAAGATTTTCATGATCGGTTCTCAAAACAAAAAAAAGCAACCCTATGAATGAAATCTGTGAAATACTCCACACATTGAGGTTCTATCTTTTATTCATGTTTAATCACATTTGTTACATTGTGAGCTTTTAAGATATTGTCTTTGTAAACTTGAAAATTTTGTTACAGTTATGACTTCAAATAAAATCTTGTAATTCCGCTTTGAACTTTGATAGAACTTGACTTTCCTCCACCAGTAATAATAGAAGTAAAGGTATGAGGCGGGTTTCGAACGGCTCAACTCCAAGAGCACCCTCGCCCCGAACCCCAAACCTCACCGAAATCAGCACTCCAACACGGTCGAGGGAAGACCCCCCCCCGACACTCTCATGGCCACGTGAACATCTTACACAAAGATAGAACTGAAAAGGCATTGAAACTAACGAACTTTAAAAAATGTTTTTTCCTAGCATGAGCTATCCAAACGTGAGAGTGATTTTTACCGAAAATTTTTCATCTTTGGGCATGGAGAAAAAGATTTGCACTTTGCTGGTTTTCAGTCTTTCTTCTACCTGCCCGCTGTGGCTCATGGGATGTTGAGTTTATGAGGAATATGGCGGTTGATTTGGCTGGAAGTAAACAAACACTAGCGGAACGTGTTTGATCTTTGTGTAGACGCTTTTGATGAGAACATGTCTCGTTAAGAAACAGAAAACAAAACGACGCCTTTGAAGCTATAAATGAATTGTGTCATTCAGGACTAATTTTATTCAAGGATAAAAAAAAATCATTATGCTGGGAAACATTTACTCTGGCCGAAGATATTTCTTTTGAAATTCCTTAATTAACCAATATCAAGAACGTGTTCAACTAAAAATAGATTTCATAGCGAGCAACCACTGCTAACCGAAAAGTATAAACCGAAGGTCTAAGAAAATGGCGACACCGCCATTGGAACAAAGCGAACAAAATGAGCAGTGCATTGAAGAAGAAGATGAAAAAAGTGATGGTGAGTAAAATTATGCAAAATGCTGTAGCTATTGAGCGTTGTTGGGATATGCATCGCAACTTCATTACCGGCTTGTTACTTTTTGCTTAAAGTAATTGTGTCACTTTTGCCCCTGTGGCTTTGCGGTTTTTTAACTTCACGCCTGAGAGACCTACAGCCAAAATCCTTCGTATTTTTCTCACCCAATCTAAATCCCCGCAATCCTATAGAAACTGGAAGAAAGCGTGCAGATTCAAAGATAAGAAAGCTTCGCCGAAGAATATCTCATGGCCTCCGACTCTGTGAGTATTTTCCTTAAAACAGAGTTTCTTTCGAAAAGAAAATGATAAATTGATTGCGTTCTAATTGCAACTTGTTAAGTCAGCAAGTCAAGTATTTTCTTTGCCTGTGTATATTGAAGAATTTTCCTCAATTTCAATTCTCAGCCTTGTAATGTAAGTGTTGAATAAGCTTTTAAGTTGTTTACTTTTTGTGTTTTTCCAGCTAAAGTAGTTTCCTTCTATAGCTTCCGTTAAAATTGATGACGATGGGAACAAAAGCGAAGACTTGGTGGTAAATGAGGAAAAGGTAGGCTCACCTTATAAACTGGTTTAAACCTCAAAAATAAAAATATAAAAATAACCGCCCATGAATTCACTTGCAAAGCAAACCTAAACGGCGGATGTGTAAGATTTGAAACGACTGAAAAAAAATTGTCGTAACGATATAAACTACTAGGTTTAGAAACTATGCAAAAATTCTCCTGAAATATATTCTTTGAAATAACATTTTTAATTCTTTACAGAGCCAGGGAAATTGCTTCTTTATTGAATTATGAAAATTTTTTCATGTAAAATTGAGATCTTAATTTGACTTGCAATAATCTATTGGTCTAATAATAATAAGTTTTTAAATGTTTTTTCTAACGACATGGACTCTGACATCTTATAACTTCATCCTGGAGAAAAAAACTAATTGCCAAATTGGTGTTTGTAATTGATAGAAGATCAGCAAAACCAAAAAAGAATTGGCTTGTGTGATTAAATTTTATTTACTACAGTAAAGCGTTTTAAGAAATTGTTTGAGAATGTAATAACTTGCCATATCCAATAAATTTCAGGTATCAATATATTATGTCTATGGAAAAGAACCCCCCCTGGTAAAAACTAAATTTTCATTTGTCAAAGTCATTATGTATTATGCAAATATTTTTCTATTACAGCTTGATATTAGTGTAATTCTTGCTTCAGGTGCTTATTGATTACAAAAGTAATATTTAAATTTAGAATATTAACATTGCTTTTTTGGGTTTTTTGTGTTCTCTGACAAATATATTTTTTGTTATGCAGCATTTTTGAAGTTAAACATACACAAACATTCTGACTTGGTTTCATCTCGGCTATCATTTACTTATGGATTTGAAAGTGTAATACTATACTTAATGTGTTTTAATTTTTTTAATAAAAAATAATGTCAAATTTTTCTTTTTTAATAAAAATAGAATAATAAAACTTAATAGAAGAACAACAAAGGGTCTTGAAAAAACAGACAGCAATATGACTTTAAAAATATTTTTTCCCTTGAAAACTTATTATAATTATGGTTCATGCTTTAGTAATTTCCTGGTAAGATGTGACAAAAATTAATGATAAATTTGTTGATTTGGTTGTTGTTATGGAGTTCAGTGCAGCTGTTTTAATCATCAACTATTCATGAAGCATTTATACAAATATTACAGAACTTCGAAGATGAAAAACAAAAGTTTTCAAAAAGAAATTTTAAAATATTTTTTAGTTGCTCAGTAACTATAGATAAAAACATTTACCGGAATATTACTCTATCATAATTACATGCAGATTCTAGAGTATTTTGCAAAGTTAAGGTTTGTAAATTCATATAACCTTAATATTCTTTTAACCAGGGTCCCCGTGGTCCTTGAAAAACCTGGAAAGTCAGGGAATTTGAAAACATTTTCCAGGGTCATTGAATGTCAAGGAATTTTTCAAAAAATCTTTAAAAGTCAGGGAATTTTTTTTAGTAGGTGATTAGTTTTACTGTGCTGCACTGTTAATAATTTGATATAAAAGGCATCGATCTTGACACTGTGTTTCGCTGTTTTTTCGTATGCGTGGATGGAATCTTTTAAGACAATTAAGAGGCAATTTGTCCTAGTTTTTAAAATGGACAGAAGTTAAAATGCAGACAGCCTATCAAGTCCCTTGTAACATTCATTAAATTTATACAGCTGGCTGCACCCAACTACGATGTACTCGACAGTCCGTACTCGACTGCACGGTAATACAATCTTCATGACAATATCAAAGAAAAAGTGGCAGAGTCAGTTTGTGCGATGTAGTATTTTTCAGTTAATTTTCAAAACCTGGAAAGTCATGGAAAATTATTTATCTTGGTCAGTGAAAGTCATGGAAATGTTTCAAAAAAGGCATGGAAAGTCATGGAATTTTTATGCCAGCCTTGAGGAGGGACCTTTAGTTATTAAAAAGTTGATTTGTCTTTAAAGTGTTTGACTCTCATCAGGGAGTCAAGTAAACTTCATGACTTCTTTAAGATAAAAAATTAAGTGGCAAGAAACTAGAGCTTTAAATTCTTTGCTTATTTTCAAAGTAGCTTTGACTTCAAGTGAAGAAGCCATTTACAATGTAAACTTCAGCTGTAGATATTGTGATAAAAAGCTGATTTAGGTGGTATAGACATTTGCCTTGCAGGAAGACACAGAACCTGTTTGGCAGGTTCTTAAATTAGAACCAAACGAAAGAGGAAAGATTAATTTTAGCTAGGTCTAGGGTGGACCTCAAAGGACATGGATGTAATGCATTACAATTGCCAGTGGAAAGCAGTCACAAGAAAGCCAAATAAGGGCATTAAAATTGTTGTTAGTGTTGTCAATGTTGAATTCTTGTAAAAACAAAAATAAGAAAATAATAAGCCATAGTATTAATTGGTCAAATAATATTTGTACTCTCATTTTTTCTCAAACTGTACTGTTAGCTTTAAACACTGTTGAAAATTCATTTTTAACTTACAAGAAAGGTTCAGAGGTGATTGTGAAAACTGGAAAACTGCACAGGCAATTTCCCACTGGACCAAAAAACACCAATATTTTCATTCGAGGATAAAAATTTGTTTTATTATATTTTTCACTTTTTTGGGCTGTTAGTACAAGAAAATAGGTAAATATTTCAAGGGATAGTCTAGAATTTCGGAAAAATAATACTTTCAGAAAATCTAGACTGTCCTTTGAAATATTCATATGTTTTCTTGGATGATTACCGTATTTACCCGCGGATAGGCCGCACTTTTTTCCCAGAAAAATAGGACCGAAATTAGGGTTGCGGCCTATA
>JAOEHV020353046.1:0-11156 GCA_025447995.2 Isaurus tuberculatus | reverse complement strand
TTCTCGTGCCCTCTTACGTCATAACCATTTTCTAAACTTGTCTAGAAACACGCGCGATGCTGTTTTATTCCCTTAATGAAAAATAAATATGTTATTCAAAAGCTTCCGTGACTGTTTTGAAGTCGCATTTTACTGTTTGCCTTGTAAACAGCTACCGGGTTTCTTTTCCTTTGAAGTAGAGAACACCTTTGGCTTCACTTTTACAGAATTAGCATGACTTTCCCGCATTCTGGTTTCATTATCTTCTTTGTTTACTTTAATAAATGCAAACTTCAAACATGGCATTGATTATTTATCGATCGAGGCAATTCGCCCGGCAAAATCGTGCCAGTCTCCTTTGGCCGAGCTTAGTGGGTGGGTGAGTGAGGTAGAGTGTGAGTGGGTGGGTGAGTGAGTTAGTTAGTAAGTGGGTGGGTGGGTGAGTGAGGTAGAGAGTGAGTGGGTGGGTGAGTAAGTGGGTGGGTGAGTGACAAGCAGACCCACTATAAAAGGAAGCAGTAGTGACACCATAACTGAGTATTCAAATTGTCATCAGTGTCAGTTACATTTTTTGTCCGGATCTAGATGTCTGAAATCTGTTCGATCAAAGGAGAAGTATTCTGATGATTTTATTATACTTCACTCTCATAAATAACACTGGATGACTCTTCTAAATAGCTGGTAATTTAAGGGATAGTTTCATACAACTCTTGTTATAAAAACCGATTAAAAGCGATATATATATATAGATATTCAATCTTTAATTACTTATCACTTATGTAGAATATAGTTTTTGCACAATCTCTACGTAAACCGGCGCGGTTATATGAAGAATATATAATATGAGTTTAATATCATTATCAATGAAATACCTAGATATCCCCTTTTTGCAAACCTCTTCAGGTTTGAACTGTCTCGCTAAAACTAAAAAAAAACAGAATTTCACCGTAAACTTTTACTTCCTAAACTAATGATTTATAAGTTTCACACTGAGATGTTTTGAAAAAGTATTTTATTTTAAAAAAATTACCTGCAGTAATGTACAGTTGATAGTAAAGGTTTGCGCCTGCTGTAACAAGTTAAGTTAAAACCTTATCAACTAGGCACAAATTAGCTTTAAAACCTTACATGATGTAGGCTGACCGAAAACACAACACGCGTAACTAGGTACATGCCTTTTAAAACCACACAAAAATTCTCTTTTTTTTACAAGGGATGCAAAATATTCATTTAACTATATCTGTCAGTGCGGATTCTTAGAGAGAGTATCTACCACTTCCATGTTATAAAGCTACAAACAAGATCTAGATGATCAGGGCGCGACACTTACGGTAGCAAACTAGCCACAGACAAGTAGAAATTCAGTTTAGTATGTTTTCTATTTCCACTTGTCACTTTAGCTTGTAAACAAAATGAAATTGACTGAAATAGTTTCTGTCTTTCTCAAGGAAGACATTTCAGGCGAATTTTTTACTAACTAAACGGCTTGGTTCGTAAAAATTTTTTTTGGCTAGTAATATCTAAGTTGTCACTAGCCACTAGACTAGTAAGTTAAAAAGTTAGTGTCGAGCCCTGATGATAGATGGATTGTATCCACAAACCGACTTGTTCCCGTTTAGGTTTTAGGCTAAAGAATATTTAACAAAATAAAACATTGTACATTTTTTCTATAAATAAAATGAGATTTTGCTAACTGACTCTTCGTAGAAAAGAAAACAGTCGATTTTATCGAGAAAACTTGACACCCTAGATGCTCACAAAAAATGTACATCCTTGAAATGCGTTATACTTATAACTCGGTTCAAATCGCGTCTGGGAATTTAACATTACTATAAAAAATAGTTTAGTACATACAGTCTTAAAGAAAGCTTCGTACTTAACTTATGTCTTAGTAAATATCTACTTATTAAAAATGATGCCATCATTCTCAAAACAAGCCTCGAATATCACACAGATACACACCAAAGATTTTACCTTGAGATACTACACAGGAAAGTTATTTCAAAAATCTAATTACACAAACTAAAACACTTTGATGGACTCTAGGAGGTTAAATGATACAAAACGATACTTAGTTAAGCCGCACATATACCACAATTAAAATGTCATGAGATAATTCTACATTTTCATTGAAAGGGTATGATTACATTCCCAACTGCAAGTCTTGTGTCCGAGTTAAACCAGCTAAAGTAATAAGCCTATCGTTAAAAGTGTGTGAGAATATGAGGACTAAATGTACATTCCCCCTGGCTGAACTGTTGGTTCTGGTCTGTACTTCTGAGGGGGGTTATTATACGTCTCAATTTGGTCTTTTATTTGATTGATGAACATGTGCGTCATGATTATCCCTGCAACCTAAATGTGAAAAGGTTGTTAGATGAAATCAGGAAATCTGAAAAAATCAGGCTTCAACAGGACCTGAGACCTCTGCAATACCAAAGAGTGCTCAACTAAGCCATGATGCCACAGCTGTTGTTTATTTTGCGGTTATTAAGTTAGAGTAAGTATAGCCCACTATAAACAATAATATTAAAATATAAAAACAAAATAATGTAATATATAAATTATAGTGGTTGTATTGCAGTACCTTTAATAATACTTTATATCAATACTTACAAGTATAGTTTTGGCAAATCAATTGATGGAAAACTGGAAATATTTTGTACAAAGAAGAAAAGTTTTTTCAGATTTTGTTTTTCTATTTTAAGGATTTGGTGATTTCAGAAACCTTCTTAACAATTTGATATTGGCATAAAATTTTGTCTATTTACAGTTAACATTGTTTGACAAAAGGCTACTTCATTTTGTCTTCATTACACTTTACCCGAAATAGCAGAAACTATGTAGTTCTGAGTCAAAATTCTGGAATCTAAAGCATTACTGTTTATCATTAACTACAAGCTTTTTCCTAGATTTTCTCTAGATTTTATGAAGTACATGAATTTGACATCATACCTCTGGGAATGCAAAGGCGACAGCCACAGCTGCTACTATAACCAGATGATCTCGAAACCAATTGAGTACAGCATCAAGACATCCAACTGTGTGAATCTCCCCCTCCACTTCATAACGCTGAGTTAAAAATTTCATAGATAATGGTAAGTGTTCTCAAAGAATATCACAATTTGACAAGCCATTAAAAATATCAACTTGTTCCTCATAAACATTGAAGCAGCACAGCCCAGAGGTCTTATGATACATAAAGCAGACACTTTCCTGGCAAAGTTTATAAAACAGTGTTGTTTAAAAAAAGTTTAAGTATAACACCATAATTAAAAGGAAAAAAGAAGTCTGACATTATAACGTTAGTCCTTCGTCAGAGTAAAAAAGAGATATTGAGCAATTTTAGAAGAACTGTTTTTCAGGATAAGCAATCACTAAATGTAAAAAAAAATAACCTCAAAAAATGCATAAATTTTGAAGAACTTTAAATAGCTGGTAAATAGCTTTTCAATAAATTTCTTGCTCATCTTTTTTTTTAAATTTTTTCCCTCTTTTTCATTGAATCAGGGTCACTTGATACAATCCTATATTATCTGACTTTAATTTGATTAAATATTGAAAAAAATTGTTTAGTTTTGAAACTATAAGTTTCTGCTATTGTTTTTGTCTTACCGTCAATTTTGTCCAAACAGCAAATATAAAAAACAAAAATTTAATTTCTTCATCAAAGTCTAATAATGCACTTATAAATACAAATATTATAGAAAATGGGGGAAAAAATCCTTTACTGCCATTTGTTAGAATATTACTGTAAATTAAATATACTCACATGTTTTTTTCTCACATTATAGCCACACTGAATATTTGGTTTCTCCTGTTAGGAAACACAAATTTTCTATTAGTTTCTAACACTGACTGACTACAGCTTCCAACTGATTAACCTAGTCAGTAATGAGCCAGTCTAGCATGCAGAAGACTTGAGTTCAATCCTGACTAGATTAGTATCGGTTGGCTATCATAGTTGACAGATCCAACTGCCTGTTGTAGGCATGGCTGTGAGCTCATGCACCCCGAAATGAGACCTCAAGCCAATGGCCGAGCCACAAAGGCGAGGACACCAGTTGCACGGAAAGCTTCCAGGCACAGCAATACACTCTTTCCACCTCCTTCGTTTTTTTTTTAACTCCTCTACACTGGAATGCTCAAATTCATCTACTGCCTGCTTTGTCAGCTGCTTGGATCTTGACATTATCTGGCTGGATCTGGCACCTTTTCAACAATGCTTTGAGCTGGTCCTCGTAACACTTCAGGGGACCGCCGACATGCTGCATGCCCTACTTGAGTTCACCAAACAGAAGCATGCATGCTATCCGTGTCTCACCCATCTGCACAAAGTGCCCGGCCCAAGGCGGGCAGGTCTCCCTAATATGAGCCTCAATGCCACAAGTTCTGCACCTTTCCAGCACCTCAGTATTCAACACAGGTCTTCCCAACCGATCCCTGCAATGTGATGTAGGCACCGCAGATGAAAGCTGTCCAGTTGCCTGATCTGACCTCAGTACCCCGTCCAGGTCTCGCAGTTGTACAGCAATACTGGGATTACAGCCAGCTTTGTGGACAGACACACATCCCTGGTGTTCCATAATCTGTGCGTGAGGCATCCAAACGTTACTGAGGCTTTTGCAACCCGGCTTGTAATGTCAGCATCAATCAAGAAGTCACCAGAAATGGTGCCTCCTAAGTAACAGAACTTGTCCACCACCTTCAGGCTCTTCTGGCTGACTTTCACTGCTGGTATACCATTGGAGAGGTCCTGAGTTTTGGTTGTAATAGTACCTCAGTCTGTCTTTTTCACCGAGATGGTCAGACCAAAACGAACTGCAGATCAATCAAAGCAGTCCATCAGCTGCTGGGCATCCCCTTCAGAATGGCAGGCAAGGGCAGAATCATCGGCATACAGCAGCTCACAGATTAAAGTGTACCTCACTTTAGTATGAGCCTTGAGGCAGCATACGTTAAATGTAGCCCACCATCATACCGGTCTCTATTCCAATGCCTAGGTTGCAGTTCTTGTATGCATCCTGGATCATGGCAGCGATGGTGATCCCAAACAGTACTGGTGCCAAAACGCAACTTTGTTTGACGTTTGCAGAAAACTTGAGTTCAATCCTGACTATATAATACTGAACTTTACATATATCTTAAAATATCTGAAGAAGTGCTGCTTTTAGCAAAACATTTATTAATTAAATAATCGGGGAACTTATACTTGTCGCAAAGAGCCAATGTAAAAAGAGTTTAGGAGAGGCAATTTTGCTGATGTTGCAGAAAATCTGTAATGGGACCCAGACCATTTGCAACAGGGAGACAAAGGGGGGATGGCAGAAGGTGAAAATAAAAATATTTTGATACATTAACCTAAGGAGAAAATTGCACTAAGAAACGCTAAAGGTTAAATTACTTACATCCTTCTCCATCTTACAGCAAGTGTACGGCACTCCACAAGCTTCTGCAGCAGGCGAATTACAGTCAAAGTACCTATTCACATTCCAGTCATTCATATTGGAACTTCCACAGCATTTAAACTATAGAAACAACAAAGAATACTGATTAACTCATTAAATGTATACACAGTTATAATAAACTAAAAACTGCACCTTCATGAATTGAACATTAATAAACTTTTTTAGACATATAAGAAATTTTACTCTTTATTTACTCAGTGAGCTAACAAGTTTATACTTTGGAACCAATTCTGGGATAAGCATTTACATTTTTTGACACACTATAAAGTTGCAGCTATTGTGTGCTTCTTCATCCAGAAAAATAATAAAATGGTTTAAGAAAACAGATTTTATATAACTTGAGAACCAAAGCACTAAAACAGCTTGGATGTTTATATAATGCTGAAACTCATACAAACCCCTTTCTGAACTGAATCAATAGCATTCTGCAAGTCAATGTCATCTCTATACATCCTGATTGCCTTCAAGAACTGTCGGTCAACCGACTTGCGCACCTTGATGATAAAATTAGAAAAACAGTATTTTAGAAAACATTGTTAAATATTTATTGCTTGAAAAGGCAATTTTCAGCTACCCCTTTTTAAAAGTAATGTTCAGTGTTGAAATTACTTCAAAAGATAATTGATTTACTAAATAATCACACTGATGTATTTTTAATACTTTCAATAGGAGGCTACACACTTGAACAAAAATGCTAGACAAATAATGAAAAAAAAGGTTACCAACCTCTGGCCAAAAAGCAAATGCTAGCAGACCACCGATTATTTCCAAAATGACTATGATAACCATAACCCACTTGTACTGTTGGAAAACAAATGATTTTATCAGTACTTTATAAATACATTGACTTGTGTGATTGTCCAGGTTAAATAAGTCCTAAGAAAGACTGTTGTCATTGACTGACGCTTTAACTACCTATGTGATAGACATCATTGCCATTTAACCAGTTTACCCCTGATGTAACTGGAAATTAAAATCAATGTTTTTAGTCAATCTTGATTAGTTTAATGAAGAATGCTTGCTCTTTACAGATCACCACTGACCAACAACAAAAAAAATTACTCTAGTCTAATAGCCAATTATATCCCATCTGATTTGGCCAATCAGCACTGATGTACCAAACTACATATTTAGTTTTTGACTTACTCATTATTCCTCTTTGACCCTGATAATTACTAAAGCACAGTTAGTATCTAGATCAAAATATAAGCATCTTTAAAGAGTATTTTTAAAATTTGACCCTTTAATTAATTTTATTATGGAGAATAGTACATTATAGTCCATGAGAGCAAAAAAAGAGTTAATCTTTAATTTTTACTCCTTAAGAACACTGTTCATTAAACTTACAGTCTGTAGCATGCAGATGTTCTCTCGTAAAGCTCCAACTGTACCAAAGAATGAGATGATAAAGATAAAAATACCAACAGCAATGAGCACTGCTGCAGGGTCGGTAGATATGCTAGAGAATGTCTTGTACGAGGCTTTCTGTGTCACAGCCCAGAATCCAATCCCCATCATGACTCCTCCAATACCCTGTTGATTTATATGTTAGTTGTCATGTCAGGTGGAGGCCAAAACAAATAAAATTTCCTTTTTTCTTTACAATACATGTATATACCGTAAATAATCAATTTAGCAATGCTAATCAATTTAATTTAAACACTGCTCTTGAATAAGCGCTGCATTCCTAACAAAATAATTTATTAAGTGCCACTGTTGAATTAGCACTGGGGTGCCAATTTGACACTTAATATAAAATGTATTATAACATGATTGAAAGCGTAGATCATCGTCAGTTTACAGATTTAGAATTTATTTTACCATATCTTTTAGAACCTGGCTCATATAAAATTTCTAACTGTATAAATTTTTCCTTCTCTTGATTAATAAAACGGGTCATCTTATGTTTTGCTGTTATGTTTTGCCCACTTTTGAAACAAGCACTGCTGTCTAATAAGCGCCGCTTTTGAAAATGTGCTGCATCTTTAACTAGTAAAATGTAAATAAGTGGCATGGTGCTGAATCAAGTATTTCTGGTACTGTACAAGACTATTTGCTTTAAAAGAAAATTGACAGTTTTATGCATTTGTTTGCAAATAACATATCACAAATATTGCTAGATAGGGCCATAAATGCATGTTGCTTGTAATATAATATCAAAATAAAATCAATTTGTTTACAGGATATAGCAAGCAGCAGTTTATCACTAATGACTATAAATAAATTATTAGTTGACATTGTCAGTGGTAGATATCAAAACTTCCAGTATTCCCCAAAGTGATCGGCCATGAGAGTTTTGTTCTGCCAATTTTTTCTTTTAGCTAACACTGCAGAATTAGTTTAAAACAGATAAAAGTTTCTTTTTATGACTCAAAACACATCAGAAGTAAAACCAAAATGTAAGTTTGCTTTTACAGAAGGAATTTCACAAGGGCTTGTTAAAAGAAAGTGCACAGTCTATCAAAGATACTAGGCTTAAAATGTTATCTATAAAAGTTAAAACTAACGTTTTTGGTCTACTTGGTAACCTGAAATGGTCAAGTGGACCAAAAACGTTAGTTTTAACTTTTATGGATAACATTTTAAGCCTATCTTTTGCTAATTTTTTTATGGAGAATTAATCTTTAAAATGCACTATATTCATAACTCAATTTAAGCTTTTAATTAGTAACAGAGGGACAAGATACAGAACTTTTTTTTGGCTAAAAATTATACAATTCTACACAATAAACAAATGAATACATTCAAACAACTTCAAAACTTTTAAGACCAATTTCTTCTTAAACTCCTCACCATGTGTTGTTGTACTTGTACAGAAGGACTGCTTTCAGCCTTAGGCTGGAATAGTTTAGCTAAACCCTAAAAATGCTTTGAAGGAACTTTGGCCTTAGAATTTTTTGGATTAACTGCAGTTTGGACAGAAAATAGACACTTAGTAGGGTGTAGGTGGATTATTGCATAAACATACTTTTAAAAAATACAAACTGCTCTTAAAGTACAGTAAAGTATCCATACAGAAACTAAAGCTGAGATCAAAAACCGGATTAACAGAAATTAAAAAAGGAAAATTGATAGAGGTTAATTGACCTACCGGACTAAAATATCACACAGGATACAATGCCAAAAATATACCGAAATACTTTACAAGGAATGGATACTTCATTTGGGTAAAGATTTCAGTACTGTAGAGCTTTTCCACGTTTGCATATGAGCAAGTATCCAACTTTGGTAAAATGTTTCTTGGTCTCTGTAACCAATGTGATACTTTTCTGTGGGCCAAACTCGTTGCTGTAACTGTTTAGATCCACATTTTCGCCGAAAAACTTCAAATATATTAATAATACGACACCGAGTGACACAATTATGTGTAAATGAAAACGTGAAAAACATACTGAACAGGTTAAAATGTGCACCATAAACAATGTGTGTGAAACGCGGAACAGTATAAAGATGACAACGAAATTGAACATGTGTTGTTTGGCAGTTTAGTACGTTTATTATCATTCTGAAATATATAACACATAAAGGAATCATTTGAATGCTCTTCCATAAGTCTAAAGAAACAAAGCGTTGCTAAAAGAAGCGAGATATTAACGCCGATATAGCTTCTAGAACAATGTGTTTGTTTCACCGCCTCGCCTGTTGCTTTTCCTTTGTTGACTAAGTTACCTGCTTAGTTTAGAAGTTCGGGAGTCAACAACCAGCATTTTGGACCATAGCATCGACTGACATCCAAAATGAAGGTATAAAAACTTCCAAGAAAGAGTTATAGCTTTTAAATTGAAGATCAAAACATCACCTTCTGTTCATAAAAGCAGTTAAACACATTCAAAATTACGGTAATTATCGTGCTCTTCAACCATATCACGCTCGACTGCTTGGAACAGTAAATTGCAAAATACATTTACCAACAATGAATGATTCCGCCAAAACATAACACCAAATAAAATTCGGCGAGGTTAGTTAGCTATACTCAGAAAAATATGGCGACTTAAACGGCTGCAAGCGAGTCGAATACTGTGAAATAAATGTGGAAGCCGAACATTTGATGCTGGTCTGAACATAACATCTTGCTCAGACTTCCTAGTGATGTATATTCAAAACTTACCCAATATAACAAGTTGAACGCAAACAGAAAGTATTTCAGAACTTTGCTCACTCGCGAAGGTGGCGCTGAGTCGTGGTCCATTTTATTTTGTAGTATATAAACCAAAGTCTTTCCTACACTAAAAACTGAAAGCTCACAAAACAACTTTACTCCTGGGTTCTTCTTTTTGGGCGACGCTGGAAAATTGAGTACATTATCATAATTTACAATGGATCAATATCCACTCCATTCACAGGAAGCCCAGTCGTATTTCATACAAAACTACAGTTTTGAAGCGACTGATTATAAGACTTTGTATGGGAAATTTTTTTAAAAAAAATCGAAATAATTTTCTACAAATAGCACAAAAAAGTTTCCCTATCTCGATTGCTGTGTGTTCATGTTTTGTTGTCGGCGCATTTCTAGCATTTGCAGACATTTAACACAGATTTTGGGTCGGGGTTCCTTCCTGTAAAAGAAGGAAGGAAGGAAGGAAGAAGAAGAAATAAGAAATAAGACTTATCTTTTCCCCCCTTTTCGAAAACCAGCTTAAGGTCTGACTTTTAGTACAATAGGAATTGACAAAATGTTAATCATTTACCAACTTACATATGATACAAACAATAATCATAAAGTGACTAATTTATTAAATTAATCTTTAAAGATACAGTTACAACAAAAGTACCGAGTATTCGTGGATCAGCTATCGGCTGAAAACACAACTTTTCAAAAAAGACGTATTTTTAACTTACAGTCGCAAAAATATGATTGGCATATTATCTCTCTTTATTCAGTAGAACAATTCATTTGTTTATTTATCGTTAAAATTTATAAGATGTTGTATATTGTTATCTAACTGCACCAGAAGAACATTTTTGTTTTTTCCCAATCTTTTTCATGTTAATGGATTTGTTTCAACTTCCTAAAGTCTGCATGAATTGGCACCAACGTATTTCGCAGGGCGAATGGAGGGGTTATCACCCACTCTTTCTTCTTGTACCTTTTTAAAAGAAAAATATGAGAAAAATGTGTAAGCTGAAAAATTTAGTAATCATATTAAAATATCAGATATTTTCCAACAACTATGTGATCGATCCTTACGGTTATACAAGCAAATTAAGCAATTGCGAAAAGAAAACAAAAACTTGTTTAAACAGGATTGGAAACGTGACCTCGGGCGATACAGGTGCTGCATTCTTACCAACTGAACTATGAAGCCACAGTTGTTCGAAGCAGGTCAATTTTAGTCCATCAATGTCACTTAATAGTGTACAACGATTATTGACTCAAACACTCTTACTAACTGAGCAATGAAGCAACAGCTATTGGAAGCAGGTCAATTTTAGTGGATCCATCAATGCCACTTAAGAGTGTACAATTAGCATTGTGAATGAATTTATAACGCGACTATTTAGCAAAGCATTTTGAACATTGCTCGGCTAGGTACGTCATTCGCGAAAGAGTATAGTAATAATATAACAGACAAATTATAGACGAAATTTGGCCCTCGATTTATTTGTAATTGTCCTTCGTTTGAGATTTTATATGGGCAATTACAAATTATCCATGGCAACTAGTTCGTCACGCGAGCAAAAATCAAAATGTGTTTACAAAACAAATTT
>JAOEHV020352938.1:0-11160 GCA_025447995.2 Isaurus tuberculatus | reverse complement strand
TGTAAATTCTTAATTTAATTCAGCTTAATTTTGGCTGTAAATTTTTAGAATTAATAAACTATCTATCTATCTATCTAAAGGTTTGTTATTAGTGTTCAGAACAAAGAAATCTTGATATTCGTTCACCAGGAGGTACAAGAAAGAGTGAAAGCATACCTGCTCGGTACAGATCTTGCCTACTTCAAGTATGACGATTTTATTTATGTCCTGGATCTTGTTAATAGGTTGGTAACTTTCTTTTGGCTTGATGAAACAGATTAAATGTTGGTGTCTTATTGAAATGTCCGACCATCGCCGTCAGTAGAATAGCAAGCTGACGGTTCGAGCGTTCTGGGCAACGTGCGAGAGTAGTTAGTGCAACGTGACACAAGATAATTCAATTTTAAATAATGTTTACTTAATGAAATATAGACAGAAATTTTAATAGTTTTACGATTATTTTATTGAGTATGTTTGACTTACGTGGCTTCTCTTCACAGACTCATTGCTATTGGAGAGGAATTTTGCGGAAGCAAATCCGAAACTCTACATGATTCCATCCGAACCCAGACAGTAAACTATTTTAAGAACTATCACAGGTTAGTGAATATGAGATCTGAAATTTATTTGCTCTTCCGACGCGTTGGCAGTCATTTTTTGTTAATTTACCTTTGTGCCAAAGTTTTCACCCGGGAGAATCGTTGGGTTTTCTTTCGTTTTCGGTTCCAAAATTTCTTGTATTGCTCTACGGGAAAATTTTTGTCTCAAGAAGGTTAATATCGAAAGGGTATGAAGAGAGGGAAAAGTAGTTTTGCTGCTACTGTAGGATTGATCCATGTGGGGTCTGACAAATGAGAGGTCGTTGAACTGAGCTCTGTTAAGTGCACACAATGGCAGTGGGTTCATCGGCAGTGCGTGTGTCTTCTATCAGCTAGGGGTACTTTTGTCTATAGGTCGTGTTTAGGGTCAGGGGTACAACCTAAAGAAGGGATTCGAATCTGGAAGTTTATGGAACGTTTTGGAGGAAGTTGATCGTTTGCGCCACTGGGGCGACCTTCAAGAGTCAATTGTAGTACCTTGAAGAAGTTTGAGAACTGAATGGTGTTCTTGCAGGTAGACGATGAATATTTAAGAGAGAGAGGGACAAAATAACCGAGTTTTCTATTCTACCAGCATTATTGTGCAGATAATTTGTTGAGAGCTGAACTTCTGGAGTGCGTTGGAATGGATATTGATCTGGTGGAGTTTGTGAGAAAGGGGCTGGTTAAGATGGAAAGGATTTGTGAGAAAGGTTAAGGTGGAAAGGGCTTGTGCTTCGCAGGGAGATAGATATCCCTGTTAGGCAGGTTCTTAATTTAGAACTACTAAAGTAGAAGGATCTAGCGGTCGACCTAGAAAGACATGGATGCGGTGCATAGATGAGGATATGAGAAGGAATGGGGTAGTTAGTGATGATGGTTTGGAAAGATGAAACGGAAAGCAGCCATCAGGAAACCAAACGCGCAGTATTAGAAAGGTTGTTTTCGTTGTAACATGTAAGAAGTTATTCACGGATGTGGTGTAGTTGTCTCTTCCCATGCACCAAATGATAATGTGCTAGTTATCATTAATACATCAAAATATTTAAAATGAGGTAATTTTTTTGCTGCAATTGCCTTCGATTGCAAATAAACTTTTTATCCTCAGCTGTTTTTCAATATGCACATCTTTACTGAAGGTCCAAAATGGAGGAACTGAGAATGTTCTTGGAGAACGAAGTGTGGGAGCTGTGTCCCGTAAAAACCTCGTTTAAGATCGTAGATCTTTTGGTAAGTAGAGTTTACCGTTTCAATCCCAATTTGATATGTTCGTAAGTTCGAATATTTTTTGATCCACCTCCATCGGTTTTCTACGCGCTCGTGGACTAAAACACGTCATGTGGTGTAGCTGTCAGCTCGCTCCCTGTTTTAAGATTCATCCATCCGTTTCTGAAACGCAATAAAAATCTTTATAGTGGAAACACTAACTTCTTTCTTTGTTGAAAACAAAAAAAAAATTCTCCTAAGAGCCATGCAGCGACATTTATTATCTTTGTATAATTTCATAGGCTAGTGACCTGGCTGAAAGAGCATCCTAAAAGTTTTGCATTTACGCATTCTCGCCTTCGGTATATACAATTTGTTTTTAGCGTCAAGGTTATCTGTTGGTACAAATTATTTCTAGTCCAGAACCGAACCAGGCAAGCGACAGATTTTACTTGTTTAATTGTTTTTTCAGTCTTTTTATCACTTTTTGTGCAATGCATCAACTACCAAAAGGGAAAAATTGAGATAAATGTGGAGCGCTTCAGCTTGATCCCAGGTTTAGCAAGTTGAAAATAGTAAAGAGAAGAAGCTCTGTCAATTGAATTTCCATGGAAGGTTTAACATTTGTTGAATTGCTTAAAAACTGTTAAAGTGCGTCGGCGAGAAGATAAAACACGTGAATTAATCAACTCCAGATTGCAATGTTTAATAATCACCGTAAGTAGAAAGCCAACCCTTTGAGCGTTAAACCTTCGTCAGAACAACAAGCGCTACTTCTCAAACGAAGGGCTAACACTCAAAACGTCAACTACCTACTCTACTTACGAGTTTTTGACATTTTTATGTTCCATTTAATATCATTTATGAAAGTTAAAAGTCTGTGCAATGATTATAATTATTAATACGTTAAGGGAAAAATGACTACCTGACAAAAAAAAAATCATAAAAAAGCCTTGGTATGTAAGAGCTGAGGCGTTTAGTTGCACAATGAAATTACCTGCCGTTGACTTTTTCAGGAGTTCCGCTTCATAAAGATGCAATATTCACAAACTGTTTTAAAAACTCACACGCGGACTCCATCTGGAAATGTTAACATCCAATCCACGGCAACAGGTTGGTGACTAAGTTTATGACAGCTAAATAGTAAAAGGTAACTAAAAATATACCTGTTTGTATCTGCAAAGTGAATTTATACAAGTCATGATTCTTTATCCTGAACAGATTTTTTCTCTCGCTACTCACACGAGGGTACACCATTTGATGACGAAAGTGTTGATGATCTTGCTGAAGATGTCCTCGAAGAGAATGGAGTAAGATTTTTGCGATGCATTACAAATTTTTTTGATAAGAAATCTTAAGCAACTTTTAAAATTTCGAATTTAGCGTTTACTTTTTTCACAAGAAAAAACTCTGCAGCTTAAAAGAAGCAGAAGTTGAATCGTGTCCATTCTTTAAAACCTTTTTTTATGTCTCTAACTTCTTAACTCTCTTTGTAAGTAATTTTCTTATTTATTTTTCTTTTATTTTACATATTTTCCCCGAAGAAGGGGCCGGGCAACACCCACAGAGCCAAGATCCAATTACGGGGTTCCCGAGGGTCTGCGGTTTAACATCGATCCTTATCCGAGAAGACGCGAAAGTCTAACCATTTGCAGATGTTAGAGCAAAGGCAGCACCTTCTCCCCAATTATTTTAAGACCCTAAGTGTTGGTCCAGCCGGGAATCGAACCCGAGCCTACCGCTCGATAGACTAGCACCTTACCAACTAGGCTAACCAGGCGGCGGTTGAAACTGATCTAACCGAACTTCTTTTGTTCCTCTGCAGTTGCGCATAAATCCTCTACATAATTTTTTGTCATCTTTCTGTAGTCTTGGGAAAACTAGTAGCCTATACGCATGAATCCCAACCTGTCCAATATTTCCCTATTTCTCGGAATGTTGCCTCTTGAAAACCGAATTTTTCATTCAAGGTTGTTGATGGCGATGTTAATGATAACGACAAGAGACGTAAAAGTATAAACCATGACGATGACGAAGATGAGGAAGAAGATGATGAAGATATACCAGGTCTGTCTTTGAGTGGTTAAAATAAATACGTTCTCAAGTGTTCAAATAGGAATAGACGCTCAAAATGCCAGCTTCATGCTCCACTTGCCTCAAAGATTAAACTTTCAACCAAGAGTTGTTTAAATCTCGTGTTTTACCTACTTACCAGCACATTTCCAAACTTTTTTTAAACAAAAATTAGCATGTATTCATATAGTTCTTCGTTTGTTCGACAGTAATTCTTATAAAAGTTATAAAATTTAGAAATAACTTACTTTAGGAAAAACAAATAGAGGAAAACTCTCAGCGATGTTTTGCTATCCAAAGAATTGCAATGAAAAAGATTGGAACAGAAAGTTGTATATCTCAATGCTGATGATCTACAGAAATACGCACCTAACTAATCTGTTAATACTTCTTGTCTTGTTAGTGTTTATTTTATTTCATTAAGAGTTAACTTTTATTAGAACATAATTATATAGAAAATTTTCGGCTTCGCCTCGTGCTACTCAACCGCTTCTCTCGTGATCTCCCAACTTCCATCGTGCATCCATAACACGATAGACACACGCTACCCGTGAACTATTCCTTAAATATAGGATGGAAATAATGCTTTCGCTTGCTTAGTTTTACTTCAAAGTTGTCTCAAACCAAAGATAAAATTTAGGGTAAATTCCCCTTTTTGGGAAGTCACTATCCTAAAAACATCCTCTGGTTGTATTGTTTATGGATTTCTGTTTAGCTCTTTTTTGAAAAACCGAAATTAATCTAAAAAGTTTTTATTTTTTCTGTATTTGTAGAAGAACTTAAACTTGATTACGTTGACGAAAGAACTGGAGAAACTCCAACACGAAACAGGTAGAACCTTGCGTTTAATCATTGTGATCTATACCGACGTTTTCCTGCTAGAACGTTCTTGTGCTAAACTTCTTGTTTTCCTGTTACGACTCGACACCAAGACATAATTGTAATCATTTTGGAATAGACGATGTCGATACCTTTGGCATCTAATGAAGTTGATATTAAATGAAGATGATTGTTTAGACAAAGATTACTGTGATGATGATTAGGGTTTTGTAGGTGATTGAGATGACAATGACAGCGATGATGATGATGGTATTGATGATGATGATGATGATAATGATCGTTATGATGATGTGATGATGATAGTGATGATGATGATCAAGCTGATGAAGATGATGGTAATGATGTTTGTGATAAAGATGACGTTTTTAATGATAACTATAGTGATGATCATGTTGACGTAGATGGTAGTGGCGGTGATTATGATATTAGTGCTAATGGTAATAACGATGATGATGATGACCGTGTCGATGTTTATGATGATAGTCATGGTAAATGGTGATAATCGTGTTGTTGATGAAGGCAACGACGATGGCAACAATGATGACTACAATTAGAAAGAGATTTTCTAATGTAAGGGACCTTAATCTTTCCTTCACTTTTCAGTTTCATAAGATTTTCTTCTCCATTTTATTCCAGGTTTTGTCCACAATATTTTTTAATTGTACTTATTTTTCGTTTTTTAGGAATGAAGGATCAGCTAAAAGCAGAAAGCACCAAAAATTTCTCTCGCGAGTTCCCTGTGTGACCAACACTACTTTAAATGTTTTGAGAGTCTTTGGTAAGTAAGGTTTTTGCTAAGGTACACTTTCAATTTGCAGATTAGTCTAAGACAAACGTTGTTTAACAAGTTCATTTCATATTTTCTTAACAGGTAAATACATGCAAATGATGAATGTTTTAAAACCAATCGCCTTTGATGTTGTAATATGTATGTCACAGCTGTTTGACTACTATCTGTTTTCGGTACGTTTTTATACTTCCTTTTAATTGCACCGTATTTACACTATGGATATACTACAGGGTGTAGTCGGTAAGGTTCCAAAGTCAGTGGTAGTTTTAGCAAACACATCAGGATGGGACTTATTTTTTTAGGTTTTTCTGAGGTGATGATGATAGCCTTCATCGGAGAATGGTGTAAATAATACGAGGCTCTTATTGTATACAACCAATAATCTAACTTAATATGATATCTGTGACGTGTATGATGATGATGGTGACTGTGATGATGGCTTATTTTAATGATTGTAGTGATGATATTGGTTGTTATTATGATACTAGTGATGATGATGGTGATGATGAGATGGTGATGTTGATGGTAATGATGGTGATGGTGATGGTGATGATGATGATGGTGATGATGATGATGGTGATGATGATAATGATGATGATGTTGACAAGGAGGAGAAGGAGGACAACTACTTTTTGTTGGAGGTGTTGTATTCTTCAGCTAAGCTGGGACAATAAAATAAGAATCGAATCGAATCCTAATAGTAAAACAGAACATAAAATGGAAATTGTTTTAACAGTAAGGCTGTTAATAATCAAATCATTTCAGTGTACATCCCTTTCATTATGTATCATAACTTTATTTTTTTTGTATCAATACAGGTAGCGTCGTTTTTTTCTCCGGAGGTTTTGGTGAGTGAGGGAGTTTTTAGGGCCTTTTTCTTT
Source organism: Isaurus tuberculatus (assembly GCA_025447995.2). Taxonomy (NCBI): domain Eukaryota; kingdom Metazoa; phylum Cnidaria; class Anthozoa; order Zoantharia; family Zoanthidae; genus Isaurus; species Isaurus tuberculatus. The sequence continues at coordinate 4,813 of JAOEHV020352938.1, read as the reverse complement.
TAAAGACATCAATCGCTATGGATCCTTTATGAGATACTGTGAACATGCGACTGTGGTTGTATTTTCACTTTTCCTTCTCGAGGTTTAAATTTTCTTATTGATAGTAGAAAGTAAAGGAACTCTGGATCTGACAAAGTGCTAATACTCAAAATCGCAGCTACTTACACTGCTTACGGAGAGATTAAATATTTCAGTCTAAGGTTGTCAATGTTACTGTTTTTTTTGTTTTTTTGTTTTGCCATAGTTTTGAAACATCAGCTACTTAAACGACGATTCTCAAACATTTCAACCTAGAGCCGTGTAAATTACAGTTGCCCTAGCGAAGGACTAATACTGTTAACGTTAGCTCCTTACATTACTTTCGGCAATGATCAAACGTTTCAATCTTGAGGTGTCTCAATCACAGTTGCTAGACGAAGGTCTAACACTCGAAAAGTCAGTTTTTTACTTGCGATGATCAAATCATCCAAACTTACAGTTGCTCTCACGAAGGGATAATGCTCGAAACGCCAGGTGTTTACACTATTTACGGCAATAATTAAAAATTCAACATGAGTTTTCTAAATTCCGTGTTGTCAGATTCTCGTGTTGTGATTTGATGCACAGTCAGTTACGAAAGTCTTCAATCATATGTTTTTTTTTTTCGAAAAAAAATCTACGAATCACAATATATCTCACTTCCATTCCCCTTCAACCATTGAGATAAGACCAGTTCAAATAGTATGTGTGAAGTACATGAAGCGTGTTTTATTCAGGGTTGAATTTCTGCTGAACTTTATTAATTTTTTTAAATTTTCACTCCTAGGTTGATGGAAGTATTCATGGGTTGAGCATCAAGCTCAGAACAACTCTTAAACGAATTTCAGACAACCTCATCCAGAAGGTAGGCTAACTTAACTTTACTGCTCCTTGTACAATCAAATCCCGAATACCCGAACTCCATGGAACAGAGCTAAATTGTCCATCTGGATTACCAAAAACAAAGAATATTAATGAACCTAAAAAAACCTGAATAATTTGAAGGAGAGCAGGTAACAATCAAAATGACATTATCGAATCATTGTTTATAGTTACTTTTTACCCTTTTTGCGTAGTTAAAATACGTTTTCTCTATTTTTTAATAGAGTAACAATTGCAAAATTTCAGAATATTGAATGCTCTGAGAAATAATGTCTTCTTGATAACATGAGCCGGAAGCGTGTGATGAAAGTTTTACCAAGAAAGTATTGCCCATTAACGGTTTTTCATTCTTTAGAGTGCTTTGTTTTTATATACGATTCTATTTAGTATCTTGCATTGGAATTGCCAAATTTTCACTTCAGCTGTGACTTTCCATAGCAGGAAATCCAAGGATTCGAACCAGTCAGAAGGAACATTTTTTTTAACTAAGGTTATCTTTCTTTAATAGCCTTTTGTTTCATTCAAAGTAAAATGAGTATTTAAGCTTTTATTTTACGTTCCCTAAACTTTGTGATTTGATTATGTTGGTTATATCAGTTATAAGTTAAAGATTCATCTACTTTATGTGTGTAGGGTGATGTGCCGAACATGTCGGGAAACCACAGCAGTGAAGACATGAAGGTACGTCAGCTACATCTTTGCTATTTTCAAACTTGAGTACTTTTATAGGATGATATGACGACAGGCTAAAAAAAACTATTATTATCCCTTTGCGTAAGACTGTGCAGTCTCTCTGACTCGAGCTTGTGTTAGCTAGCTCAATGAGTAGAAGATTCCGCCACAGGGGCAGTTTGTTCTGTTATTAGTTCATTAGGGTTACTTCACTCTATGGTTAGAGTACCGTTAGTGTAAAAGCCGACTATTTAGCAACAACGAGCACTGTGCGCACTTACCAACTGAGCTTAAAGTCACAGATGTTGGGAGCAGGTCAATTTTAGTGGGTCCATCTACAGCACTTAAGAGTTCAGAACGATTACTTTTTTGCGGACTCCTTGCGTATGTAATAGCAAGGATGGTATCCTACAGTAGTTTAACATTGCTTACCAATTATCTTTGGTCAACAGGTGCCACACCCTTACTTGTCCCCCCTGGTTGACCTGTCCAGGGCGGACACTATGTATGGTTTGTCAGAACGGATTATTGCTACTGAGTCATTGTAAGTCAATAAAGCAAACTTAAACAATGCTCCCTTTGTATTTTAGATTTGAGCTGATAATATTTTCCTGATGTTTAACTGCTTCATATCTTATTAATTAACTCTATGGTAAAATCGGTAAAAAGCGCGATGCAAGAAAGTTTTTGGATGTTTATCTGTTCCATTTGATTATGCAGCTTTAGATCGTCGATTAGGTTGCAGTATTCAAGAAAAGAAACTTATTTCTTAAACTTGTCCAATTAATTTGTTACACTTTGTCATTAGAGTTAATCCACTTTGCAATAATAAATTTGTAAAAGAATGATATCAGTGGAAATATTCATAAGTAATCAAAAAGCGATAGACCTGCGATGCAAAAAGCTAATAGACGAATGATCACAAGATACGTTGCATCCAAATTTCGTATGTAACCTGGAAAACTTAAACCTACTTGAAGTTTGGTATCATCTGTTCAATGCTTGTGATTCATTGAAAACGGGTATTCGCAAGTACTTGATACCAGCACACAAGTGCTACCAATACTTGTGATTATCATTCCAGCCACATCCCAAGAGCATCATGCGTTTACAGTATCTTATTATCTCTATAAGCCTGAGTGTTAGTTATGCCATGCTAACAAGGCCCTAACAAGGCCGAAACAGTTGTCCATTTCCGCTAACATCAGGCTAACTGTTATATATGGACGATTAAGGGACAATAGCCTCAACCAACGTGGCCGTGGCCACCATCAAGCTTGTACTACAAATACTTGTCAAATAGGAGAAAACTGCATGTAGCCACTATTCAATGTAACGAGTGTGTGTTTACATTGCTTTGCTCTTACAGAGTGTTTCTGGCAAAGCAGTTTGAATTGCTTCACTCACATTTAGAGGTGATGATTCCTAGTAACAAGCGAGCTTTTCTATCACAGTTCTACTCGCAGGTAAGTTGAACTTTGAAACTTTTCGTTTGAACTAGCATTGTTTTCTGCTGCGCGGTTTCCGTTTCTTTGTTCGAAAGCGAGGATTGGAAGGACAAATTGCAGGGTTTGTTCAAGTTTTGGAAAGACTTGAAAAGTCGTGGAAATTGATAATGTATTATCTAGAAACTCGAAAGCTTTTGAAAAATTATTTTTTGGTCTATAAGGCTATGAAAAAAATTGAGAATTTTATTAGTCTGATCCAATTTCACCTTGCAAACAGTATTTTACGTTACACCTTGTTTAATGTATGAGCACCAACAGTTTTCTTACCATAGCAGTAGGTACATGGAGAATCGATATAACGATCAACACATAATTTTCAACATGGCGTCCTCTTATAACGCGTGCTTAGTCATAATGTTAAAAGGACACAACGTATTTTTTATTTTGCTTTGTGGAGCTTTTAGAGAGAGCTTTGGAAAACTTCGGAAAAGTTTTGGAAAATTTAGCTTAAGATCTTTTACTTGCCCTGATACTAATTAGTACAGGGTCTTCATTAACACAAAAAATTGCGTATTTTACGCAAAAAATACTTTGGGACGAAAACATTGAAATGCTGTGCGTCACTGGGACGCAGAAGATCTTGAAGAGATACATACCGTGACCTTACCCATAAAAGATAAACTTAAAACGACAGACACCAGTCTAAGTTTAACGTTTTGTTTTTCACATGTCTTTATTATGTGCAGTCAGTGCTGTGTTGTGTTAATTTGGTTGCAAATTGTTAATAAACAAAGATCTGCAGTTAAAAGGTAACTTGTTATTGGTTTTAAAATTAGTACTGGGACAAAATTTTTCTCTTGATTAAGTGGGATCCCTTAAAGTTTGTTTGGAACCCCCTGTAATAACTAATACACTTGTGGAGAACAATAAATTGTGCAGTCCTCCTTAGGTCTACAGATTGAAATATCGTTGTTACTATGGCCTCGCAGATCTTGAGCAATTCAATTTTTCTCTAGCTTTCAAATGAATTGAAGGTGAATGTCCTGAAAAATTGTCCACTTTTAGTTGACCACCCAGCCATAAATATTTGGACTTAATGTTTAAATAAGCAAGAGTTACTTGTCTTTGTTTTGTCAGACGGTTAGCACGGCATCTGAACTACGGAAGCCAATCTACAGATTTGTTGCATCACGTGTTATCGACTATGAGCAGGTGAGACAGATTATGATGAATACATTTAACCCTAACGCGTAGGGAGTAGTATGAGACAGTTACCGCTGGCCACAAGTCTGTAAGAACGTAATAAATGACCTCTGATTTTTTATGTAATATTTCCTTTCTTATTTGGCGACTTGCGCGCTTTGGGCGCTTTCATTGTCACAGTCGAACAGTTTCCAACTATGTCAAAAGCTATTAACTAATAGGTTAGAGTGCTCAGTTTTCAGTTTTTAGTTTTTATTCTTAGTACTCGTCTTAAATACATTAAGTATTTGAGTGCAGTTCATATTAATTTTGTAACGTCAAACTTTAATTCACATAATCGCCTCATTGATGACAACAAACTCGGTGTTTAACTAGATTTTTGTTTGTATCTGCGACGTTTATTCGAGAATTGTAGTTAGTCGAATAAATACGGGAGCAGTAATTAACCAGTGTGTTTCTTAAGGCCGGTACACCGGTAAATTGTACCGACGTTCCCCGACGGCCGTACTTCCCGTTTTCCCCAACTCGAAAGTTCAAAATAATTCTGGGGATGTCCCCAAACCTCTCTAGATACTTGAGCATTTGGCGCT
>JAOEHV020352828.1:0-11162 GCA_025447995.2 Isaurus tuberculatus | reverse complement strand
AACATTTTGAGCCTCAAATTGTTGAAAAAAATAAGAACATTGAGCCTGGGCAAAATTTTACTGGTTCTTAATAAAAACAAGTGTACTACTAATAAAAATAAACTAGATATTGCTATGTGTAAATCTGTAACTGGTCAGCCAATTATCCTGTATTGGTTATTTCGATTCTCTTTTCAATAGCCTTCGGAACGGTATAAAAACATCCAAGAGTTTAGTTTTTTTACAAGATCGCACAAAATAGTTTTGTGATTCTTTTTGTTTATCTTGCAACTTGAGAATTATACAATTTTAGGGCTTTTTGAATAAGATTTAAAGTAATTTTGTAGTTTTTCTCACAATACCCACCTTAACTAAGGGCCTGTTCACATGAGGCGAGATATCTCGTGGGGTAGGGATATCTCGTGGGGTAGGGATATCTCGGGGGAGGGGGTAGGGATGAAACTGTCCCTGGTTCAGATGAGAAAAACAGACACCGAGATGTCTCGGGGTGAACCGTTCACATGGATCGAGATAACTTTACCCCTGGGGCTATCCCTACTTTCCAGACCAAGATATATCGCACCCCCGAGTTGTCTCGGCTTCATGCGGACATAAAATAAATGTAGAGAACTTTGGCTCAGCCCGAGAAATCTCTACCCCCCGATATATCTTGCCTCATGTGAACAGGCCCTAACTATCTTGTTTTTTAAGCCTAAAAGGAATTTGTAGCAAGGTCTCGATAAATTATTTTATCACTTTATACTGTACATAAGTAATAATTAAGAGATTATCTTGCACGACATGAATTTCGAGGGAATTTTTACAGTTTAGGATATAGGTATACATTCTCAAATGAGAATCTTTATTGCGGTTTTAATGGCAAATTAGCAAAACAAATTGATATGGGTTTAGTTCTGTCTGATATCTGGAAAAAGGCCAGCATTAATAGCAACTGGCCTAAAGATCGATATGGTCATTTCAGGTGACCTTAAATAAAAAGTTTTGAATTACTGTTCTTGTTTAGAATCAAGTAAAAAAATTTTTGAACAATATAAAGCCCAATTGATAACTGAAACAATCGAAAAACGTAACAGTTTCTTTTAAAGAAATAAAACATATATCAACGGCCTATATATATACTGCTGCTATATTATCAATGAAATGATTTAACCACGGCCGGATAACATGTTAAAACAACGATGAAAACTGGAAAAACTTGTTTGCTTATTTTTTTCTGGTATTCTAGATCAGTCTTGTGCATTATAGAATTAAAGAACCAATTTCTTTCATTTAGAAAACCCTACGTTTAACTGACTAAGTTCCCAGATAAGGAAAAACTGAGATAGTGATAAGAAGAGAGTGACTTATTTCGGCCTCTGACGAGTTTTCTGTCGACCGTACACAAGTGATTCCTGGTAACGAGTGGAGTTCTTGTCAATTGCTAGACAACCTTTGTCCCGCGATATCAAAAAAAGAAACCTTTTTTTTAAATTTTAACAGCTTTCGAAGTTTTTGGTAGACCAAGTAGTTTACATCGTGGGCCAGATTTATTCAAAGCCCTTTCCAGTTGAAACTTGTAGGCGGCAAACCAGTTGGCCATCTATAAAGCGTGGATATTTTGTCTCTGTGATCCATTATATTGTCCAGAGGTAGGAATTTTAGCCCGTGTCAACCGCATTCAAATTAGTCCCGCGCGTAAACCACTTACCCAAGCTGCATGTAGACATTTAGATAGAAATTTGGGGAATTTCACAGTATTTGCAAAAACATTGCAAAAGCGTTAAAAATATCCGTCAAAGAACAAAAGAAAATCCAGCCTCATGCCAGATAAATAATAATCTTGGATTTCTGCATGCCAATATTTCATGAATTGTCTTTCATCCTCAACCTAATATGTCTTCTATTTAGAAACATTTTGATAAATTTGTAAGTTTTACACCGTAGAAAAATGAAAAAAAGCTGACGTTTTGGACTGCAGTCATTCGTCGGATTTTAGTGTGTGGGAGAAAAACAGAGAGGGGCTTAGATAGTGATGTAAGGATAGATTGCCTAATGAGATAGGTAGGTAAACAGACAAAAGGAAATAAAGGCATAGAAACATGTGAAAAAAAATAATATAATAAAAAAACAAAAGGTTCAAAAATGACAAAAAGATAGAGAAAGCTAATTAAATGCGAAGCGTTCATTTATCCCATTGGGATTTAGAGTACCCAGAGTGTGATTCAGTCGCATTTCTTTGGTCTTACGACAATCGTTACCGCCCGAGATAATAAATAAACCGTATGCAACAAAATTAAAAATCGAGTGACTGGAAGAATGAAAATGACGAGAGACCGTTTTAGAAAGATCGTTATTACGTATATCATAGAGGTGATCCCTGATGTCTTCTAGTTCTATTTAGGACCAACCAGTAAATTTCCTTCAATGAGGGTAAAAAAAAAAATAATAAAACAAAAAATTATTTGAAATTTCAACTTGAATTTCACTAGCTTTTTCCTCTTAAGATTCGATTCAAGTCTGTGATGGTTTGTGACAAAAACTTAAGCTTGTTGAAGAAACTTATTTGGTAAGGAAACATCTTGGGATTCGGTGGAGAAGCAACTCAACTCTCTGGCGGCGAGGCGAACGGTAAGCAAATAAAAAATTTAATCCATCATGCAAAGAACTCGTAATAGACCTGTAGAAGTCTCTCCTTTTAATTTTTTTTCTGCCACGAAAGTTCTCTTAGTGCTAGCAGGGAATTAACAAACTTGCCACGCTAAGTTGAAAGGAAATTTATACATTTAATTCTCCTCACCTTTTAGAATTACTGTCCATCTATAGGTCACTAGAGACTTTAAGCAATGAGGACGGCAACGGCAAGAAAACAATAGTAAGTACAATAACTGCACGTTGGAATGCATCGAGTTGAGCACCTGCACGTAGTTGTCGGTAAAAACAGAACGTGAAAAGACCTATTTTGGAGTTCTGGAGACAACGAGGACGTGATAACAAAAATATTCTCAGTAGTTGTTTACCTTCAAGGAGCAGCTTTTAGTCGTTTTCGTTTCACAATGTTTAAGATGGAAAAAATAAAACCCTAATGATCTACACAAAAAAATAAAGAGCAAATAAAGAATATATTTTTTCTGAGCCGTCGTCGTTGGCGTTGCTTAAAGTCCCTACTGTCTATAGAAAAAAACACTACAGCAGTTTTAGCAATCATTTGTTACCGCTGGTGTTTACCGATTTTCTTAAGTGGTTGTACAGTATTTCTTTTTAAACCCACAGTTAATTGATAAAATCAAACAATAAGAAATTATAAAAACTACTTACGGTACTGGCCACAAAAGGTGACCTTTAATTAGCTTATTTCCTCTATCGCTGTTCTTTTTCAAAGAGATTTAAACTATTTAGAAATAAACAACTTTCCACGAAGACTAGGTGAATAGTGATAGATAAGGACATGCAGATTTTCCAAGATACAAGCGCAAAAAGGAGGTTTCCATCGGTTTTCAAAACGCTAGAGTTTTTCAGGGTTAATTGGAGTTAAACACCCCTCTGCAACTGACCCTCCGATATCGAAATTTCCACTGGGTTTTTTAGAAAAATTCGCTGGGTTAGACAATTTTTTAATTGTGATCTTTTTTTATCTCCACTTCGCGTACTAGACATAAAATATAAACACGCTGGGTACTCGGATTTTGCAGTGGGGAAGGTAAAAAACCGGCTGGGTCAATTCAGAAAACTCGCTGGGCGTTGGGTAGGCCAAAAATCCGCTGGGTAGGGACAAAATTTCCAGTGGGTCGGGTTTCGGTGGGTCTGTTACAGAGGGGTGTAGTTAAACGAAAATTCTGAGAATTCTTTAGTTCTTTCAGTCTCAATATCCAGGTAAATACTTTTGAACTGCGTCGGCGAGTAGGTTTAACTCAAGGTCGAAATTTTCATGATCATTGAATGGAGACGGGCTAATTCGCGAAACGCCATGCAACTCCTTACACTATTACAATATTACGATGGTGAACCTTAACCTTGACTGAGTTTTCTTACTACTGTACGCCATTAGTTCTCGCCGAGGCCTTTCGATATTATATACACGTCAAACGAACCGGCTCGAAACCGTTTCTAATTATGGACTTAAAATGAAGAAATGGTTTGATTTACAAGAGTAAAATAAAACTAAAGCAGATTCAGTGTAATCAGCTAAATTCATGTTTTACTTTAGAACTTTCTTCCCGGATTTTCAAAAGGCCGCGAAGACTTGAGGATGAAGGCTATAAAGCCATCATCTTCTATAGTTAAAAGAATTTCAGAGACAAGAGTACATTGTTTTAAAGTTGGAGAGTATTTTTAAGTTCTAATTAAAAGACTGATCAAGTGCAAGCCGATAATAGTCTTCATCTTATTTGAAGTTTAACCTAGAAATGTACTTCGTCACGTTATACCATGAATGACACGAAAGATTCCACATAAAGGCACCGCCTTTGTTCTAACATCTGCAAGTGGTTAGACCTTCGGGTGTTCTCGGATAAGGACGTTAAACCGTAGGTCCAGTTTCTCGACACTCTATAGGGGGAGTTAAAAGAACCCACATACTTATTGAAAAGAGCAGGGTAGTGATTTCGGTGCTGTGCCTCTGTCTATTTTCAGTTTCACTGAGGTCGATTCTTAGATATTTAAAAATAATTTATGTGAGCCACTGCAGCGAACTTTCAAAGACCCTCTACTGTTTGAACCCTGTATTTATTTGTTAATCGCTTAGAGCTTAAAGAATAAGCGCTATATAAGTTGAGTTATTGTTATTATTCTTAAGGAAATCTTCCAATGAATAAACATCTACGAAAATCGTTCGCAGTATCATCCCAACTTGACCTTGCAATCTTTAAGATCTGATATTCTTGCATCACTGCTACCTGTTTGAAGCCTGTTTTGCCACGAAAGGATCTTCTACTCGACGAAAGACGGCCACTAATTTGATACCTCTGTTTCTTGTAACTTTTTTTCCTTCTTCTGAACTCTCCCCGAGTTTGGGAACGATAGGGTCACCTTTCTGAAAATCATAAAAAAAAAACACTGGACACAGGGAAACAGTATATTCACTGAGTTCAAAGACTTCAAATAATTTGTTCCTTCCAGCTTTAATTTGGTCTGGTTAAGGTCTTTGGGCGACAAACAACTGTCAACTAAAAGTCAATTTGTCCACTTTGCAAAAGTCCTTTGAACTATGTATGTATCACGTGTATACGAAGAAACAAATATAAAGTTCAAGTCATGGAATATGGTTTAAGCCGCTAGGGACCATCTTACAAACTGCATCAATTAATTTATCGCTGAACCATGGAGAAAATTACAATTGAATAAGTAGCACAATTTTTTGTTAGAATTTCTCTGACTTCCAAACATGAGCTAGAACTGATAAACTCTCTCTTTGCAGACATTTTGAGTTGTTCTAGAAGAAGTACAACAAAAAAGTTTCTTTTCCAGAAATCCCTCTTACCATTTCTTCCTCACTGATTTCTCTAAACAGTGGATGCTGTTGAAAATGTTCCCTAATCCAATCATGAAGCTGTGGCACATCTGTTATAGTATATACAAGCCCCTATACATAAAACCAGAGGGAAGTGCAATTATTTCGTGTGCAATCGTTTCTCGCATAGAAAAAAAATTTTGTTTTCGAGGCAATTGGGAAGAAAGAGGGGAGAGTCTTTTAGAGAATGAGCTTTAATTAGAGAGAGAACCGCTTCTAAAACAAAGTTTACACCCCAAGGGGTATTTGTTAGATACGACGCGTTTATTTGAGAATGGGTGTCAATTAATCATTTTCAGTATTTCAAAACATTTAAGAACAAAAGAACTTTAATTTTTTTTCTCTACAATAATTTTGTGTTACTGACTAGAGAGTTTTGTCTAGTCTCTCAAGTAAACTTAAGGGTACTTTACCAAGTCAGTTTTCAATAGTACAAGCTTGAGAGTAATTATTAATCAATTTTTTTATGATCAAGTAGAAGTAAATCTGCTTCTTCTTCTTTTTTGCATCAAAATAATATTTATGATAATAGATTCGACACACCATTTTATAACAGAATAATTTTATTTTAATAATAACTGCATCTATTAGTGCTAAGTTTCCAGCAGTACTAAAAATTACAACTTATCATAGCCAACTCATTCAAATCTATCCCACTCAGGGCCTGCAGACAAAGTCAAACTTCACCTCTGGTAATAGGTAGGTTGGAATCATTCTATTACTGTAATTGCAAGGCCTTTCACTCTCCTGTCCCCCCTAATTTCCTTTCGAGCTTGCCTCTGATATATGCATTACTAACTGACATAAGGAACACTTACGCCTATTTCCATCACATATGCATATTCAGCTAGAAGAGTTTTGCTGCACAGATGAGAAGAACAAAACAAATAAACTAACATCAAATATTTAAAGCAGCTTGAAATAAATTAATTGTGTTTGTTCCAAAGAGTGAAAGTTACTTACAAAACAAAGTTACAAAACATAATCAACAATGATCAGGCTTCTAATTGAGCAATTTGAATAAACCTGAAAAGAAAATCAGGTTTCAACAGGATTCGAGTCTGTAACCTCAGGATACCAGGGCAGTGCTTTTTCTAACTGAGCTGTTAAGAAAGAGCTGTTGGAGGCAGGTCAATTTTGGCCAGGCTAATACCTTTCAAAAGTGTACAAAAATTTTTGTGATTGAGTTAAACAAATTAAAGTTAAACAACAATTCAAAATGGCTATGAATAAACATTTAAGACTTAGACAAGCTCAAAGTTTAGGTGCTTAAAGCAGAAGCTGTAATTCCAATTATTACTGCAGTAACTGAACAAAATGAAAGGTTGTAGCTCTTGGATGACACTTGCCTGACAATTCTCCATTTGTGTTTCCTTTCTTTAAAGTGAGGGTCAGGATAGAGAAAAAACATCTTCTTTAGCTGTATATGGCAAAAAAGAAACAAACAAACAAAAGTGTTTGATAAGAGCCATTAACATCATCCAAATTGTGTCATCTGATTCAACTGTGTATATGAATAACAGATAAATTTGAAAACATCTCCTCTAAACCCCCCTACACCCCCCTCAAAACAACAACTTTCAATAAAACTTACTATTATTATCAATAATGATATTAATAATATCTGGGTTGCATGTTGACTTTCATGGAGTCGTGAGGACAGAAAACAGAGGAGTTATGTTGTCTGCAAGGCATTAAGCTCCAGGATACTGTATAACCTAAAGAATGTACATGACAACAGATGGATGGAATAAGCTGCTAGTTAATTCATTATGATGAAAGGGAAAAAATGTAATTAACCAGACACTAAAAAATCCTTTACATCAAGACACATGTCAGTTCAGTTAATTATATAAGTCTAGGATTTGATTCTGGTGTGTTGGGAGATATAAGCTATGTCCACACTGATATGAAATAGCCTCACCATACAGTTAACTAGTACACAATTTTATAATTTCAGGCTTCAACAGGATTTGATAGTACAACCTCTGCAATTGCATTCAAGCAAAGTTAAATCCATTATGAATCTATCATCTAATGGCCCATGGGGTGGGTACTTGACTCTGGCACTAAGCGGATTAAAGGTTTTGATTCCACTTGGAAGAGACACTAATCTGTTACAGGTTATCTCCCAGCACATTTTGGTACTCAACTGACTGACCTCCAATGCAAAGATTGAAAGCAGGCCAGCCAAGGATCAAATCCACAACCTTGTGGTTGAAAGTAGAAATTTTTCTTTTTGTGCCAACTACGGCTAATATTTTTAAAAACAGTAAGCTTTTGACAGCCAGTTTAAAGCCTTTTAAAAAAAATGTTTGTTTGTGAAAGTGTGCCAATCTGGGTGTAATTTCTTAATTCAAGACTTACTCTGTTGGAATATTAGCATTCCAACGTATAATGTACAGGATGTTTTAGTTGTCGAATTGTTTAGATTTAACAAGGCTAGTATATAATTTTATATTTACCTGTCCCTTCTTGAAGAAATTAGGAAGATATTTCATTGCATTTGTTCTTATAACAGATATATTTTGGTATTTTCCAGGGTTTGATAGTCTTAAGGCATCCACTCTGTCCTTTACATAATCACTAACCTAACAAAAAGAATTATTTAGTTGGAATCCTTGCAAAACAATTATATCTTTAGGATTATGCTAAACCAAAAAACATGTATATAAGTTTTTCAAAAACACCAAAACCGTTTGCCATATAAAGGTTACTTGTCACAAACTGAAGCAAACAGTTTTCAAACTGATGTTTTTGAGCCAACACAAGTAAGTTGCACCCTGAAATGTGAATTCCTTTTGGTACTGCAGTTGTGCCACACACATCTTTGATGATCACAAACTAAACTCATACTAGGATAGGATTTTTTGTCTGTCTTCTATATGGCAACAATTTAGTGAGGCTTAGAAATGTTGAAAGGCACATAATCATGATCAGGACAATGAATTGAGTTAAACATGCAGATAGGGTATATGATAAGTGCTAACCAGCGCTAGTTAACATATTTTTGTTGTCAATTTTTTGGCCAAGCAGGCAACATTATAAAATATCTTTTTTATATTGTTTACTTATTATAAGATAATTTGACTTACTTTGACCCGTATTTCCATCCCTAACATTAGAGTGTCTGGAAACATTGGAGAAAGTTCAACTGCAATTTATGAACAAAAATATTATTTTGTCAAGGAAGAAAAATACGTTTAGTCATTAATCGATGAAACACCCTTCAACTACATATGATATGTTTCAAGTTGAAGGGTGGATCGATTAATTTTATCCCATACCAAAGGTCTTTTTACCCTGAGTTTAAACCCAATTTCATTTATTATATTTTGCATCTTTTAACTTTACTTTTAAAATGTTTTGTGAAAAATACTAAAAACTAATTATCAGAAACTTACAGTTAATTACAATGATAAAACAACATTATTATATTAAAAAAATGTTATATTACATTTTTGAGCTGTTTTCTTAATTACCAAAGTGAATTAATTTGTATGTCTTATATGGATTAATTCAAAGCTATGTCAATAATAATAATAATAATAATAATAATAATAATGAATATCAAAAGCTTACAATTGTAATAATAACCATGATGATGGAGTTTGAATTATTTTTGGGTGATAAAGATCATTGGTGTTGTTCTTGATGATGATTATGATAATGATGATGATTATGATGAAGATGCAATGATGATGATGATGACAATGATGTCAATAATGGAGATGATGTTGATAAAAACAGTGATCATTGATGATGATGACAATGAGATTATGCAATGATGACCAATGATAATAACAATGAAATGATGATGAAGATGATGATGTTGATGATGATGATGATATGAGTTGTGGTTATTATTGCAATCATAATGTAGCCTCATATGGTAACATTAACACAAACAAGATGTCATGAAACGTTAATTGTAAATATCATGAAGTGCAAATAAAGATTATTATAATAATAATTACTATTATTTTTATTGTTGTTTAATCAATAATCATACATGTATTTAACCACTTTTCCACCTAAAGAGTAGTCCTACCCAATAGACCTCCATATCCACAACCAATGTCTGCAAACTCAACCGATGGCAGTGATGTGTCACTGTTTGAAGATGCTGCTTTCTCTTTATCAAACACTTCAGGATAGAATGGAGACCAGTCCATGACATCTGGACTAACTGGACTAAAACATTGCAGGAATATGATATATAGAAGGTACCTTTACTTTTGTTTTGTTTTATTTTATAAAATAGTATATTTTCTAATTGTATTTTACATTTGCAAAGAAGTATGCCTACATCCATGACTAAAAAAAGTGAAAAAAAAGAACATGATGGGCATTACTGCTTAAAGTTTTAATACTATAGTACGTATTTACTACCTGACTTGTAATTATTATTTAAGCCGCATCCCACAAGCATCAGCTTTTACTTTTTCGTATTGTATGTTGCGGGGCAACCTGAGCCTAGTTTTCAGTTGTGTCATGCTGGCGAGGTCCAAAAACGACAGAACAGCTGTCGGTGACTTACTCCGGCTAATTAAAGACCTAGCCGAGGCAGCTAACCCGTCGGCAGTTCACTTTTAAAGGCAAATTTAAAGGGTATTGCCTTCTAGCAACGTGGCCTTAGTTAGTGGGTTTGACTTGAATATAAGAAAGAATGGATGAATGAATGAATGGAGAAAATTAGTGATGAAGAAAAACAAAAGAAAATTAAGTAAGGAGATTTCAAAATGTAATTTGCATAAGGTGCAGGATCAATAATTTATATGGGCAAAAAAATTTAACCAAATTTAGCTGCAATAAAAATACTTACTATTCGAAAGTATGGTCAGCCATTGGATTAGAATGCGCTCTCTGTCGATAGTATTTTTTTTGCGGTAGAGTCGCCATCTTGATAACAGTTTTTATTTACCACCCAGCATGCAACACTCCGATTGTTTTGCTGGAACAAGATGGCGACTATAAGGGACGAAGATTCGAGTTCTAGCGGTAGCCGTTCTTCCTGGTATCTCGTTCAGGTAACGACAATGAAAAGTGTCTTTAAATACGAAAATCCATTTAACACGTTTCATTGTTTTTTAAGTTGTGTGAGTTTGTTAGATTATTCATCCATACAATTTATAAAGCTTCTCATGATACGTGTGTCGACGACAACTCACCAAATCTTCATACACACATTTAAGTCGCCTTGGCAATGTCTTTTTTATTTGTAAACCTTTTTATTTTGTAGTTGATTTTAGAGCAATTTACTGAGTTGTTAAAGGTTTTAAATTCCCACGTAAATAGGTAAAGTTTTGCTTATGCCCCGATTGTATGGAACGGCTGCCTAGTCGTGTAATCGCAACCCCAAGAGTTTATCGAGATGGCTGGGACATTGGTAGAAAATTTAAGCCAGATCAAAAGCGCTAGCTCGTTTCATGGCTATGATAACATGAGAAATTTCACTCCAAATCGATATCTCATCCGTCCGGGCGGGCTGAAATGTTCTTGCGATTATTTTGACCCAGTATTAGATGTATGTTTGGCCATAAAGGCCAAAGGAAGTAATGTCATATCACTCATTAGTATTTACCAAGCAACCGATATCCATTTTCGCGAGCTTTGATTGGCTCCCGTAACTCGCGATATCCAAGACTATTAGTTGATTTTGAGGCGGAAGTCAAAA
>JAOEHV020352609.1:0-11164 GCA_025447995.2 Isaurus tuberculatus | reverse complement strand
AGAGAGCGTAAAAAATCTAAAAATTCATTTTAATTCAAAATATTTAGTATAGTTCGAAAGCCAGCTCTATAAGCTTTGATTTGATATATGGGTTTAGGTATTTACGATTTAAAACAGACGTGCTGTAGCGTTTTGTCGCAAAACACCCCTGATGGTATACCGTAACCTTAAAACACTTGTGTCAAAGTTTGCACTACAGAAGCTTTAGAAATGCTTGGAGCAACGAATACCCTGAAAAAGCTTTACAAAAGGTAAAACAATGCTGAAGTTTAAAAATTTAAAAAATGCATAACGAAATACGAAAAGGAAAAAAAAAACTTCCAGATTCAAAATATTTTAGTAACTAAATGGCTACGATACGAAAAGACAAAGATGATAGAAAGTCCCTCAGAGTTATTTCAGTCATTCATACTGAAAAAATACGTTTTATCTCAATACTAATACATTCAATAAAAAGATCAAACAACTTTTATCATTTAAACAATACGGCTCTCGGCACGACTTTCTATTTATTATATTTCTTTTTTTTTATTTCTTTTTTGTCTTCCTTTTCTCTCTTTGTTTTTCTTTTTGGTTAAATGTGTATATGTTTAGGTATCCCATAGCTTATATTTATGTGTTTTGTTAGTTAGGGAAAGCTACACAACATATGACGTTACTTGCCTTGTATATCAGACTAAAAAACCTGACGGTTGATTTAGGCTCTAGGAATTCCCACGCATGATAAATAATTTACCCACGCGAAAATTGTTAATTTTTTTAAAAGATATAGGGAAGATTATAACTTATTTTTAATAATAGAAATGCAAATAAATGTTATTGTTTTTACCCACCTGATGTCCCCCGTGGTCCGTTGTCACCTTTAGGTCCGGGGGCACCCTTTACGCCCTGATCGCCTTTCGGTCCTTGTGCTCCCTTCGGTCCTTCATTTGAAACACAAGTTTTAGGATCTTGTAAATTTTTGATATAGTAAATGGGGTTGACGTTAACGTTATGTTTTTTAAACTTTTGAAATGGAAGTGAGTAATAGAAAGCCTTAGTACTATTATTTTCAATATAAAGTAAAAAATGGTTCAAGTATTAAACTCAAAGTTCACTCACAATAAATATGTGCGACACACACTTCTCAATTTGTGATCTGTTCCTGACTTGTACGTTCATTAAAATAATTTGATTAAGATGATATTTATTGTTTATTTTATGTTTCTCCACATTTTTCTTGTTTTAGGTTAGAGCTAGAGATATTTGTCACGTTTACAAACTGAATCTCTATAATACTCAGCCCCAATGATACATACAACAACAAGGACAAATTACACTAAGTTTTGCGTGAAACCCATAGTAAAGATACTAAAGAACGCTCCAAAATTTAACAATTATGAAAGGACACTTTAACTAGTTTGGACAATTATTCTCATTTTGTGTGAGCAAATAAAATTACAATTTAAGTAGCGAGGTATCATCTACCTTATGTGACCTCTAGCGTAAATATTATTTTGTTCCATACCAATTTCTATCTACCTATTTATCTACTCCTTAAATATTATTATTTTCTTAAGACACTAGCTTAACAGCTACACATAAATTGCAGCAACTATATGTTTATTTAAAGGTACCAGGTGTGATTAAAAACGACATTCTGATAAAAATATTTATACTTGACAGAGATTCAGGGTAAGGCAATATCTAGTGACTAGATTTCGAAGTCATTAATACATCTTTAGGGACTCAGGCATAGGATTTGTGTAACTAATAATTGATAAAAAAAAAGTTATGATTTGTTTGTATTTTTGTAATGAAATTGTCTAATGTGACTTCATAACAGGCCAACCTGTGGGGCCTTTTCGTCCTCTTTTACCTTTCCGACCCTTTGGACCACGTTTCCCTGCAACATATAAAAGGATTTCTGTTAAACATAGCACTGCTAGCTAGGTTGTAATGAAGGGGAAGATGGAGGTGGGCTGGAAACACTTATTTGTTTCTTTCCGATCAAACCTGAATTATATCTGACAGGTTAGCAGTTATGTAAAAAAAGCCAAGTCTAAAAACGCAGCTTGAAGGTGAATCGACTTCGAAAAAATGTAAAAACTTTATCGTTAATACTTATTAAATCATTATCGTCAATTTTCCAGATTAGTGATTTTAAACAACAACGAAGCAAGCAATGTTATCTATGGTTGCAAAAAAAAATTATTCTTCGGTTTTTTCTACTAAACTATTATGGTTTTCCTTACTACACCATTTTAATTAGCTTAACTTTTTATTTTATTTTACAATTTCCTTGTCTTTTTTTAAAGTTTAAATTTTACGAAAAATTAATGTTACTTATATGTTAAAACATTGGACTGTGCTCCAGGTTATTTTCAGTTTTAAAGATAAAGGAGGGCTATTACATCGAACGGTTGAAACCCGAGCTAAACATACAAGTTGAGCATGTCAGCTTAACCTTGTTACGTTAATATTTTAGTTTCTCCTTTCAACTTGTCATCTTATTAGCTACCTTGTTATGTTTTATCTTTATACCTTCAACTTGCTATTAGCTTATTCGTTAGTTTAAATTTTATTCGTTAGTAACTGAATTTTTTTAATTAGTATCAGTATATATTCACTCACTTTGTAATATTTTAAATTAATATGGCTGAAGATGATGTTAAGTAACATCGAAACATCAGTCCCGTTGCATTAAAAGAGTCGTTTTGTTATTTAAAATTTATGTTTAAGTTTTAAAAAATCTAGCCTGCCTAGACTAGCGCAGCTATTTGCAGGCTAGATTTAACAACACTAAAATTCATCCGATGAATATTATAATATGAATGATATGCCACCTTTATCAGGTGGAAACGTCACAGAAGCGATTTCAACATATTCTCATTTAGTTCTTATATCAGTTGCGTTAATCGTACTCTTTTTGAGAAAAAATTTCTAGTACAACTGTATTTACTTCACGCATATTTTCATGTTGTCCGTCTAGCTTAGTTTTTCCCATTTTAAAAAGTTTTCAGACTCAATGTTTTTACTAAAACGCATCTAGTAGGTTAATACTCACAAAAAAGAGTTTAATTGTAAAAAGGACTTATTTTTTCACAAATTCAACAATGTCATATACTCTTATGTTAATCAAAATTAGTTACTATTATTATTATTTCAATTTGTAAGTTACGGGACTACATTTGAAAAAAATCATTTAAATCCGCCAAAAGTGATACGTTTTCTTTTACTCCTCATTCCCCGTTTCCGTCCCATTCCTGTTTTTCCGTTCTCCGTTTTATTTTTGACTCTGTTTACATTTGTTCTGATTCTATTCCATTTCCGCCTGTAGCTTTCTGTTCCCTTTGCTTATTGTTTGTCTTTGTTAGTACTCCGGCTGACGCGTTACGAGCGAAATGTTGCCCAAAATAAAAACAAAACAAACTACCTGGCTCGTTAAATAGTTTAAAAAAAAAGATTATAGTTGATTATAAATTGCTGTTCAACGTGAAATTGTCTGTGTTCTTTCATTAACGATGAATGGCAATGTTATATGAGCTTCATTGGTTTTATTATTACTTAGCATGCAGACATGTTGAGTGAGCACTTAGCTTCGATCTCCCTTTGCAATCGAAAACAATTGAACACGAATAAATTACAGATCAGAGACCGAAGGTCAAATTGATATTTTGGTGCACATTGTTTCCTACGGCACGTGAGTTACAGGCCCGCTGCGCGAGTTGTCAAGTTCTCAGAGGCCATAAGTGTGATTAGACACAAGAAAGCACGCATTGCCAGTGCGTCCGCACGTTTTGGTTAGAATTCACAGTAATTACCATTCAGTTTAAGTGTGAATATCTCATTTTTAAAAGCCAAGGATATCATCTGTAAAGCTTGTCCAGACAAAGAATAAATTAAATTTTTTTTTTGGGTATATGAAACATTAACGGCAGACTTAATAATACATTTACAGGCACAACAGCAATAAATATGCCTGACCCTGTACACTGTAGGTCTAAAAATAAGCTGAGAATAATAAAATTTTATTTTAAGAATCGTCCAACATATAAATTGGTCGCAATTTGCTGTTGAAATCAGCATGGGATTTCATTAAAAGTGTAAAACAATTTGAATTTTTAACCATGAACTTTCAATTTATATATAATTTTCTGGAGGTCAGTATCAATTTTAATCATAAAAAACTCAGCCGTGTGATTTAAAGTGAACATTTACCCATCAGTGGCGTAAGCTAAACGAATTTAAAAAAAATTGCCTAAACAGAAGTTGTGTCCAAAATTCAGTCCTTTTCCTTTTTACAGACCACAAAAGAGAGATTGGATATAGCTACAAAAATTTCATAAAGAAACATGAAAGATCTAATAAAAGTCTAGAAAGTTCATTATGTTCCAGTTCATTTAATTTTAAATGTTTGTTAATTGGTCACAACGTTAAATGCGCCCTTCATCCATTCAACTTGGCTAATTCATCGCTTCAAATGTTTTGTAAAACAGTTTTGCCCAACTAGTATTAATAAATCATCGTTCAGACCTAAAGTTATTACTCTTAAAACTTTCAGTACAAGTAATTTTATTTAAATAACGTCTTCATTAACTTTTGAGTGAATTCCACAAACAAACATCAGATACGACATTGTATGTACAGTTTATACTGACTTTGACCTCCGTATGAACTGATAAAATATTTGATAGTTTCTTAAACAGCTCACTGACTTTTTAAGGGCTAAAATACTGCGAAGACTATTGCGTACATATAGTTATTACATAAATTAAGCTGACAAACAACGCAGTAAACTTTTTAGTGCTCAAATTATTTCAGTTTTGTTTGCACTGCTAGTAAAATTTAACAGTCATTGAGTATGTGATATGACGGCTCTTGTTTGATGGCATTATGAAGACGTTAAACGTCTAATGGGTTCGTGGTCATTAGAAAGCCAACAAGGAAATGATAGTGTTTGAAACCCTTGAAGAAAAGTCTTAGATAAATTAACGTTTGAGTTAAAACAAGTCAGGCAGTACTAGTGATCAAACTTGAAGCCACTAATAGGGACACTAAGGCCACGTTGGTAGCGGGCATTACCCTTGTGTAACCGTAGAAGAAAAATAAAATTCATGAAAGGAAATTACTTATTTTGATTAAGATACAAACATCAACATTGAAATCAATGTTGATATAGACTCGGGAAAAATTGTGAATAATTTGAAAATTCAGATTTCATGCACATAAGCGTTTGAATATGAATCTTTAAAGTCTCTTCTGTTTGTTTCAACAATGTTTATTCTATGTTACTTTAGCCAAAGCTAATAATCGCACGACCGTGAACTGAATGAAGAAGGAAATAAAAGATGAGTCTGGACGTCAGATTATGATTTAAATCAAGCACGAAATGAATATTTACTGCACTTTAAAAATTTATTATAAAACGCCATTGATTGTCTTGTCACATAATATATACCTGTGTAATATTTAGCCGGAAGTACCGAACCGGACATAAATATTGTTAGAAAATTGGTCAATTCTTTGCTTTACGTATAGAATTCTATGGCATGAGACACAATAGGCTTCTTGTAACGCTAAATATAACAAATGAATGTGAATGTTTGTGTGGTTTTAGTAAAATGACCTTGGATATCGGCCAGAATTCATGATCAAATGTTTCATTATGATCATTGTATTTAGTTGAGGATAACATGTTTTTAAAACTTATGGCCATATTATACAACTTACCTCTGACGCAAGGACAAACTCCTTGTGGAAACTGCCTTCTTCTCCGAGAATTTGCTATAGACTGATCTTTTGATTGTGAAAGTCTTACCTAGTGCAAGCAAGAGGCAGTAACTCATGAATTAGTTATCAAACTCTAATAGTGAGAGTAAGCTGTGTACCGGCAAAACATGCAAAGCGGATGATCAAAATATCACTAACCTGGGACTCAGATTGCTCGGGACTGGATGTACTTTCTTCTCGGCTAGGCTCAACACTCTTTGCCAACTTGTACTCTGAATGGGCTGCAATTTTGCTTTCCATCTTTTCAATACGTTCACTCAAGCTAATTGTCGATCTTTCTAATGTGCCAAGTTTTTGCGACTGTAAAATTATGTAGATCGTTGAGGCGACTGTGTAGATTAAAAGAATCGCGCTGATAAAGATAAGGCAAGGCAAAAGATTTCTGCATCTTTTCTCCCTTTCCGAATCCATAGACACGGTAGTTTTCCACGAGAACATCGACTATAACACTCAATCGAGTTACGATCTTCCTAGAGCTACATTTACAATGTTATTGGCCTTTTTACTCGACTCCTCGTTACGCACCACTGACTCATTCTTGGAAATCTCTTTCCCAGAAAATTAAACTGTTTAGAGTACGTGCATGCGCAGCAAGCTCTAAACAAAACAAGGGAAGTTTGTTAACCTTTTGATTTCAGCTGGCCGGGATGCAACGTTTTGTTTTTGATGAAACGGCTTCAAACGGCCTGGATGCAATAGACCTCAGAATGCCACAATGTTTTCCCAATACAGTCCTCTTGGGAAAGTAAGGCTCTTTGTTTCAGCTGTGTTAATGAGAATGACACAAA
The DNA here is from genome assembly GCA_025447995.2 of Isaurus tuberculatus. Classification (NCBI taxonomy): domain Eukaryota; kingdom Metazoa; phylum Cnidaria; class Anthozoa; order Zoantharia; family Zoanthidae; genus Isaurus; species Isaurus tuberculatus. Next base: position 4,604 of record JAOEHV020352609.1, on the reverse strand, counting down.
AGAATGTTCAGCTTAAACAAAGAACCTTATTTCCGATGAGGACTGTATTGGGAAAACATTGAGGCAGTCTGAGGAGGTCTATTGCATTATTCTGTTTTTCCTGAACAGGCCTGAACCGGCCGGCCAGAGCAGGCTCTATAGTTTTGCCGTCACCTCCCCCTGTAGTTCAGAATTAGCTTCTTTTGTTTTCAAATTTTGCACCAATAAACAGCCAAATCAAAATACTCCAACTGAAACACTTGGTAAGTCTCTTTTTGCACGATATTTATTTTTTTACTTCGACTGATTTCGATTTTTTAATTTATCCAACGTAGGCAAGAAATTAATCGTGCGCGGTTTCGCACTGGTTTTTGACCTATTTTTCAATATTGCATATTGTTGCTATAGCAAAAGTAGCCACAAAAAATAAATAGTTTGCTGTGACGATGATTGAACACCTTCTAATATATCCGAGTGCGATACATGTAGTCAAAGTGAAGTTGCCAAACTAAACACAAAAATTTCAATTGTCCATATATGTCAGTCTATTTGTCAACAGTAAATGTTTCACTTCCTCTTTTATTTCCATTTTTAAGTGTAAGATCATTATTCTGGCAGTGAGGCTTATTTTTGATTAATCAACCTAACGATATCCGGGTCTGAAATACTTATTCAGCTGTCAACCTACAGCCATCCATTTCAGTATTGCTGTTTTCTAAGAGAACAATAGACAATAGACGGAATTAAGGGTGGAGAAAAATACTACTTCCTGTTAGCAATTAAAGTTAATGAATACGGTAAACTACAAATTTGTTATATGAACTTTTTAACTAGGAATCTATATTGTTCGAGCAAATGTTGGGATTTGTTATCAGTGTTTTTGATTGTAGCCGTATACCAAGATTCTAAAACAGCTCTGTGCCTGTGGATATTGAGTGTTTGTTATTTTCAAGACTCATGTCTTATTCTTTTCCCTAATGCATTTAAATCTGTATTCGTCTTTTAAGTATAATCATTTTTATATTAATTATCATTTATGATCCGAAGTGGAATTCCTATTCGTTGATTGCTAATTGGGCGAAGTTGATTTATTTTTAGCTAGAAACTGATAGTAAGGTAAATTTATTATATGGCAGGCTCGCTGAGCGGGCAAGATGAAGCGAATTCTGTGTTCTGATTGGTTACACGAGCGGGCAAGATAGGCCCATCTTGCCCGCTCGGGATTTTCGGTAGTAAAATGAAATTCTTTGGCCATATAATAAATCCTTTATTGAACAAGCTTGCTCGGTCAAGATAGCTATTGGCCTCGTTAATCTTTTTTTGCATCTTCATGGACCTCGACTTCGTCTCGGTCCATAAATACGCAAAAAAAGAACTTGGCCAATATCCAGCCATCTTGACCTCACGCTTGTTCAATAACGCATATATATAGAGGATATTGCACGGTGGCGCAAAGATATGAATTTTATTTTCGATTGGTGAAAACGAAAAAACGTTGTTTTTAACATGACAAAAAAAATCATATCTTCAAACCAACTTGTAATTTTCTTATTATTATATGCACAAACTGAGGCAAACTAAAATAAAAACATAAGTTAAATTTTACTGAATTTCATTTCAATGCAATTATAGGAAAATTCCTTACAAGAACGTGCATAAAAGTTTGCACAACACTAAAACTGGGTAAAACTACAAAGGTTCTTGACTTTAAAATAAAGACGAATCAAAAACGTTTTTTACTGACTTTGGCTGTCCTCACTTGAAGCTAGATTCGACAATGATTCTTCTTCTACGAAAACCCGAGGAGCCGCCATGCACTTTTTTGCAGAAACAAGCGACAAGAAGCTGGCGGGAAAACTTTTTTTAGGACTCGCGCGTACATCCGGGACGTTTGGTACATAACTTTTTCATATCTTCACTGGTGAAAATATAGAAAATACGAGAGTTTTAGTTTCCGGCAAAACACCATTATCCATATAAAAAATAGAGGATATTACATGGAAGCACAGACATACGAATTTTTTGTTCAATTGTTGAAAAATCCTGGACCGGGGTGAAACTGTAACGAAAGGAAATGAAAACATCAGTTTTGGTATAACATCATTTTAATATTTATTAACCAGTCCTTGAATTTAAATTTTTTTTCAAAGAACACCAAAGTGTAACTTGCTTTGCCAATAAACCACTTAAGAGTGACTTGCATGAAAACTAAAGTTATTTACAACTCTAATAAACTTAATAAAATAAAATAAAAACAAGACAAAAATACAGTTTTTCAAAGTATACTTTCATTTTAAAATCACACTGGTTTATTTACAGTCGTCAATACAAGGTTTGATTGAAGGGGAAAAAAAGTGAAAACATTTTCGTAACATTATGCTCTTTTAAGAATATTTGGCTGTTAAAGTATTGAGCTATAATTTTAAGCAACGGTGACGTCTATCAATATGTTACCAGCTTCTGGAGCAAACCTGTGATGGAATAGTGTTCGGTTTAATTAGGAAAAGCTGAATCTCATCCACTTAATTCTACAGAAAACAGAGATAACTACCGCCTCCATGAGCTGCTAGTAAAAGGACTGGCTTAGCTAGCATAATCTGCGAATGAATTAATTTGAATAAGAGTTTGCATGTGTTCCCATAACTTTTAACATTACAAAACACATTGAAAGAAAGTAATTTTTCTTCTAATGCAACCAACTACAAAATGAATTTTTCGAAATTACAAACAATTATTGAGAAACAGCTAAGTATTTAACGTTATGTTTATCATTAATGGTATTTGTATATGTACATCATTCTAGCGCAATTTTGTTATCATCAGCGATGATAACGTTATCTTTTTATCAACACATGACCATCATCACTATCAGCACTACCAGTACGCCATCATAATTCTTAAAAGCATCACTACGGTCATCATCATCAATAACTTATTCAGTGAATGTCAGTCATGAACAAGGAACAACCCAAAGAAGCTATACGCTGGATCCATATGAAATTTTTTGCTCAACGAGACCTTTATGGACACTTGATCTCCTTTTTCTAAACGGAAAATGGCGCCGTGATAGTTAGTATTATACTTTCGCTGACGGCTGACAATACTGCTGGCGCTAGCCATTACTCTATCGTTGTTGATGAAAGTGTAGTGAGTGAGCATGTAGGTCGTGCCATCAAAGTAATACAGCTGACTGTAAATATAGTAGAAACCGCTGACTCCAGCCGTGAGAGTTCCTTTTCCCGCATCATATTGTACATGACCGTTTACTGTTTTATTAACCCATGAATCAATTCGTCCTGCAATTGAATTAGGCGTATTTAGAGTGTATCGGCCAGAGAGATAAGGGAGATGAAAAACGATAAAGGTGGGAAAATGAAAAAAAGCATCTTTTACAACCTTACCAGCATGCTTCACAATTTTACCATCTCCCACTAGATGAGCACTTTCTTTCAACTACAGAGGTTAAAAAATATATATATAATTATATACAAAGAAACGCAAATGCGAATAGTACTTCACAAAATCTCGGGAGTGCTCGATACATAAATACGTAGAGCGGAAATACAAATTGTACAAAGATGGAAAATTAAAATGACAGTAACTCGAGTTTCAGGCACTAAGCGATCATCAGACTGTAGAGTTGGGACGTTAGAGTCTGAATATAATATAATATTATAATATAATATATATATAGATATAGATATAGATATAGATATATATATTATTAATCTTTCTGAAAAAAAGTTATTGTTTTTATGAAATATATATTTATACCTATGTTCTAACCCACTTACAATACAAATCGCTATTTTTCCCAAATCAAATGCGATTTCTCTCTACAAACAAGACACTTCGCTGTAGTTGCAGGCCCCATATCTAACTGTACACTTGTGAACAAGAATCCATTTATTTCAATAAAAGGATTTTCCAAATAAACCCAATTCAAGGAAAAACATTGCACTTTCTAGGGAGAATAGTCGGCTTAAATTCACACTTCTAAAAACGACACGTTGACGACATTCAGTTTTCAGTTCTCGAACAGTCTGACAAAGGAAGTTTGGTAAAACATTTTGAACAAATGCAATCTTTTATTAAGTAACAATTTTTGATAATGACTCCCAATTATTTATTCATTATATTCCCGTCCTTCCCCCTCTTTGTTCTTTAACTCTCTGCAATGGCTTGTGGATAATTTTACTTACCGCTGAACCTTGAGAACCTGCAAACGGGCAGATATAATTAAAATATATATTAAAATAGTTACTTAGATAATTGAATTAAGAATGTCAACTTATAATTGAAATTGTAGAATATCTAAATCTACAAGAAAAAAAAAACACTTCGCATTCTTTAACTTTAACTTGAGATCAACAAGCTCAACAATGAGTCAGCAGTGCATGAGGAAATTTTTAAACACACACACACACATTCACACACATATATATATTTATTACACATAACACGAGAATTTTATTCCATAAAGCTCATTTGTAGAAATCTATACGCCTTATTTTCACATGTGAAAAAAGCCTATACCGCCAATCAGATTGGCGTACAGCTCTTTCACATGTGGAAGTATAACCAATCAACGATACGGTAAAGGCGGGGGAGCCAATCACAATCGT